>VWYK01089638.1:3958-17219 GCA_013399775.1 Semnornis frantzii
ATGGGTTTGAACTGGCAGAGGGGAGATTTGCACTGGATGTTAGGAGAAAGTTGTTTGCAGTGAGAGTGGTGAGACACTGGCACAGGTTGCCCAGGAAGGTTGTGGCTGTTCCCTCCCTGGAGGTGTTCAATGTCAGGTTGGATGAGGCCTTGAGTGACCTGTACTAGTGGGAGGTGTCCCTGCCTATGGCAGGGGGTTGGAACTAGATGATCTTTGAGGTCCCCTCCAATCTTACCATTCTACTATTCTGTGATTCTGCTGCTGCTGGAGTTCCTCTGGCTCTATGTAAATGTGTGGATTTAAATATGCAGCTTGAACTTGCCGCTTAATGATCACAGAATCACAGAATGTTAGGGGTTGAAAGGGATTTCGAAAGATCACCAAGTCCACCCGCCCTGTCACAGCAGGATCACACAAGATCACACAGGAATGCATCCAGACGGGTCCTGAATATCTCCAGAAAGAATCACAGAATGTCAGGGGCTGGAAGGGATCTCAAAAGCTCATCTGCTCCAGGCCCCCTTCTAGAGCAGGATCACCAAGAGCAGATCACTCTGGAACACATCCATATGGTTTGTGAATATTCGTCTCCAGAGAGGGAGATTCCGCAACCTCCCTGGGTGGCCTGTTCCAGTGTTCTGTCAGTCTTGAAAAAGCTGTGGCTCAGATTCTGAAAAAGTTCAGAGGAATTCATATACATACCTCAAGGTGTGGCTATACTGAGGTCAGTGTGATGAGATCAGCCCTGCCAGGAACTTCATGGCAACTTTGTGCACAGAACTCTTCATACAGGTCTTTACTGCTGCATTAATCTTAGAAGAGATCTGAGCAAGGTTAAAGAAATTTCTTTATATTCCTTTTAACATTATCTGTTGTGGACTCTTTTTAACCATGTACAATAATATTATGGAAAGGTCAGTATGGGGAAATTCATAAAACATCAGCTTTTTTATCTGCAATGCTCCTGAATAATAATAATATGAAATATATTCTTCTTTTTTTTTTTTTTTTAAGTTTCTACAGGGAAAAAAAATCTCATGTTGGGCTGCCTGTTTTAATCAGCAAAAGAAAGGCTGAGATAAGACTCCGAAGAAGGAAACTGTAAAAACTAAAAATGTTTACCATGCAAATGAGCTTCATTAATACAGAAGATCCTTATCTGGACCACTCAAAAGGTTCCATGTGGGTGGATTTTTCTGCTGTGAGAAATCAGGTTTTCTTCTGCAGTCAGCATTATATAAAACCATTGGCATCTCCATGGTTGTTTGTCAACCTAAGTGTAAAACAAAAATTAGATCTAGAGATTACAAACATTTAACTTCTAATTAAGATTTAAAATACAGGATATTAAAAAATATGTACATTCAGTCTATCTCATCAACCCCAAAACAGTGTTCTGACATCTACGTATGTTTTCAGTTTTTAATGTTAAATAAATGGCCTCACCCAACCTGTGTTTTATATCTATTGTTTTAAATTTGGACCAGTGGTAGGAGTGCAGAATTCTAATTGGGTAATAAAAATTCTAATGAGTTAGAATACACAAGCAAAGAAAGACGATCGGTCTGAATAGAAATTAGGAAATTCTTATTATGATTCACTGCCAAATACTTCCACCTGAAAACTGGACATAGCTTTATCCCACAGGTTCATACTCAGAAAGCAACGTTGGCATTCCTGTTAAAACACCTTATCATGGAGTCATAGGATGGTGGAGGGAGCAGCCACAACCTGGGCAACCTGTGCCAGTGTCTCATCACCCTCACTGCAAGCAACTTCCTCCTAACATGCAGTCTAAATCTCCCCTCTAGCAGTTCAAACCCATTGCCCCTTGTCCTGTCATTGACAGATCTTGTCAATAGTCCCTCCCCAGCCTTCCTGTAGGCCCCCTTCAGATCCTGGAAGGCTACTCTAAGGTCTCCTGGAAGCCTTCTCTTCTCCAGGCTGCAGAGCCCAAACTCTCTCAGCCTGTCCTCACAGCAGAGCTGCTGCAGCCCTCTCAGCATCTTGGTGGCCTCCTCTGGACCCGCTCCAACACTTCCATGTCCTTCCTGTGCTGGAGGCTCCAGAACTGCACACAGGACTCCAGGTGGGGTCTGAGGAGAGCAGAGTAAAGGGGAAGAATTCCCTCCCTTGCCCTGCTGCCCACACTATTCTTGATGATCTTCAGTTTCACTAATTGTATCTCAGTTGCTCCTATTAAACTCCAGAGTGAGAAGAGAAACCTTTGAGGTGATTTAACTTGGAACCATTTTGGTGATTTAGCTTGACCCTTTGGGCTTCCATAAATTAAGACTGGTTTGACCCAGAGCATAATATTATGGTAGTACTTAGTTCCCCTCTAGAGCTGGGGAACCATTGTTCTGTATGTACAGCACCTACATAAAAAAGACAAATCTGCCCCGAAGAGTTTCTAGTCTAAATAGACCTGACAAATAATAGGAGGAAAGAGCTGTTATTCATATTCACATTTTATACCTGGAAAACTGAATCATAGAAGATGTTATGAAAAGCCCATAAAAGTCAGGAAAGGCTTCCAGTGACTTCGATGGATCTATGATATTATATCAGCAAAGCACTTAGGGACATGCTTAAATGATTGTCTGACATTAAGGTCTGTGCCACATGAGGTCTGCAGAACAGGCTGAAAACACTACTTCTGGTGCCAGTACTGAATGAATTACCTATGAAGCCTGTAATTTTGCCAAACAGTAAATCTATTTATGGAGGCCTATTTGGTCTTTCATCAGTTAGATGATCCCTTATGCATGGAAACATGCACCTTGCATTTCAGTTAAAGACTACAGATCTGATTTGTAGCCTATGTAAATCAATTCAGTTCTTCAGCAGACTTTGTACGCTAACCCTGAGGAATTTTAATCATTGATATGAGAATTCCAAAACTGATCTATTGTTTAAGAAAGCATTTCTTCCTTGCTACCACAGAAAACACTCTATCAGCCTCAGAAATCTCTTACTCATTCTCTCTGAGTAATGCACAGTAAAGTAGGTCATAATCTGGGGCATCTGAAATATCAGTTGTAGTGAGTCATGCATGCAGCAGCCAAGGGCAAGTTTCTCCCCACCAGTGCACTTTTCAGAGTGCACTCTCTCCATTGCAGTCTAAAATCAGTCCCCATCGATGTCAGGAGGAACTCAGACTGGGCAGGGAAGGAACTGGACAAGCAATTGGGAAGTGGACAAGCAATTGGGAAGTGGGAAAGGAACAGTAGTTAAAATGAGAGGGTAGGAAGTTGTTAAAGAGAGGTTACAGCATACGAGAATACCAAACTCACGTTCTGTTATGGTAGCATCTATTGGCATCACTAATTGTTATTATTAATTATGCAAGGAGACAGAACTTCTGCAATGCATAATCAGACATACACACAAAAAGGTCCTTCCGACCTCAGATTGTCTATCACCCAATATTTTTATTTGTCTGTATAAGATTGGTGTGATGCACAAAATTCTGTTTCTAAGGCACCAGTTCAAATGTGTGTTTTTTATCTAGAGATGCGTACACAGGTGCTGTAAAAGCAGTGAGAAAGGAAAGGAAAGCAAGGTCACAGTCCATTGTCATTCTCACAGGTGTATCAGGTGCTCTGACAGCCTTGATGACTGAAGAGATGGAAGGAAAACAGAGATGACAAAAGCCAAGCAAGGGCCATTGGTTCAGGTGGATTTAGAGCACACTGCTCTGTTGAAAATAATTTCATGAGGGGAAGTGTCAGAGAAACAACTACATGGGGGGCAGGGGAGGGGAGGAAAAGTGCCTTTACAATTGAGCAACGACAGCTCTACCCGTGAATGAGAAATATTTCTTGCTCCCTGAGCTCCCCATTGTCTATAGGAAGGAATGCAGAAATGCTTTTGTATAGCTGGGATAGCTTCAGTCATCTGATCACCACAACAGCTGAGAAAATGTATCTCTCACATAACCTCACATGCCCTTCAAAAATCTAACATGTCTCCAAGACATGCGTCATATAGGTGACAAATAAATTTAATAAAAACTTCTTACTGCATTTAACACATGCAAAGCAGGGATTTGCAAGTTTTGGACTATAACTTCTTGTTGTTGTTGTGTTGGATTACAAGTGACACCAAATATGAGTGATTCAAAGCTCTAGGTGAAGTCAGCACTGCAAAGAGTGAGCAGGACTGGTTGCATTACAGGTGCTGTTTCAGTCGATGCTGTGATTCAGTGGGAGCTTTGTAATCATTATAATGTTAAATGGTTTTGTTACTGTGTCCAAAGCAAATGTTGTCTCATTGGATTCACAGCAGCTCTTTAAGAAAAGCTTCATATTGCATTTGATGCTCAAGAGTAAACACTGCAAATTTGATGTACTTAAAAGTCACTTCTGTTGCTGGAGACATATCAGTGGGAATAAACAAGTAAACATTTTTCAGTTTTACAGCAGGTAAATAGAAGAATCTTTAATGTTTTAGTTGAAAGGAACATTGCTCCTGACGTTCATTTTTTCACATAACGAGAATCTGTCTGTTTTGACTCAGTTTATACTGTTTCTCCATGCTCTCATGACTGTAGTTGGTCACAAGACCTGCAGCCAGAAGCTCTTTTAACTTGTTTTGGAAACTGATTTGTGTGTTTGGTTGATTCTGCATGGTGGTTCATTCTCCTGTGCGCTTGCAGTTAAGTTGGGCCACCTACTAAAAAAAATGTGTAATTTCCCTTTTCCAAATGCTTTATTTTCTCATTTACAACACAAATCATTAGATCTCAGAGTTCATAAAAAATCCTTATCTCTTGTTCTGGACTTGGATCAACATTACTGAATTCCAAACTCTTTTAAGGAATTCTCCAAAATATGCCATAGTGTTCAGTGGCAATGATGAACCTCTTGCTTCTCAAATGTGCTCTGAAACTGTTTCATTTTTATGAGTCTGGTTGGTAAAGAAGTAGTACTGAGCTGGAACAGCAAATGCCTCAGTTTGTCTGTTGTGAGTGTATTTGGTAGATTGCAACCTCTTGGACCCAGAAAAAAAGCTCCTGGAAGATTTGAATGTCACTCAGTTATAGGGTAGCCAAAACTACTTGAGTGTCTCTGCATTGCAAATAGCCATTGATATTAATTTCTGTTAATCACATGGAAACTTTAGCTGCTAAAGAAAATGTAACAGAGATTGGAAACTTGGAATCCTGGCAGTTTAGAGACCCTCTCTGATCTCTACTGGGGAAAAGCCATCTGTAAGGATGGAAAAACTGCTTTCTGCTGACATTAAAATTAACAAGAACTGGAAAACAAGGATCAACATTGTTTGGCTGTTCGAATGTTCAGAGACTGAATAGTGTCGTATATTTAATCCTGAGGGTTTCTGATAGCTATTATGCAGTGTGATGTGTCAGATGATCTGCAGGTCAGCAGGGTAAGCAGGGTAAGCAGGTGTAGAGATGCAGACCTCTAAGGTATTCCACCCTGTGTGGTCCGTCTTGGATTGAGGCGCTGAGACCTTCTGGTGGAGGAAGGCTGAGTGAGCAGCGTGGAGTAATCAACACTGCCATCGTGTGAGCAAAACCTCCCCCTGCATATTAACACTAGCCTTATGGTAACAGGCACTAATAAAGCACGCATAAAGATCCTGGTTCATTTCAGGAGTATCCAGATCTTTCTGAACAACCAACCATTTAAAATACAGAAATTTAGACTGTTTCCTTGTACAAATAGACTCCCATGCTAGCTATATCATTTGAACTTGTAGGCAGGAAAGTTTGGTAGTTTGCTTTGTAGAACAATACTTGCTCTCAAATCAGGTAGTACATAGCATTATTTTTGCCTTCTTGTGTCCCCTGTGACCTTTGCTTTTTGCTTTCTTGTTGTGATTCAAGAAGTGGGAGAATGCAAATTCACCATGAATTGCATTTCAGCAAATAATGGTCAGTCCTACTTTATAAAGAATGATTTATGATATTATTTCTGTTACTTGTTATTGGTTCCATTCCTTAAGATGATGAAGGACCTATCTATATTAACCTCGGCTAGCTGAAAACATTTCATCTATTTGCTGAAGAAATACATCTTGCTAACTCATGATGGAAGGCATCTGTGCTGACCCATCAACATTGCTATGACTTTCCATATTTTATACTTAATAACAAATAAACATCCAGAGCCAGAAACAGAATCCTGTAGTGCAGCTTGATTGTATCTGCAAAGAGCAATTTTGTGCCTTGCCTATTTGAATACAAAACCAGTGGGCGATGGTGAGCAAACCCAATCTGTTTAAAGCCATACTGGTGGCCTTCAGCCTACCAACCAAGAGTTTGTCAGTGGTTCAAGATGGGGTGTGCTTCCCCTTCAGTGTGGCAGTCATCTCTAATTTTTCTCCCTAGTTGAGGAGATGGTGAATTGAGAGAGGGAATTTCCCCTGGAAAACACAGCTGAACAATTCAAAGTAAAAATGAGGCAAAATGTCTCCATAAAAGCTTGCTGGAAGGTGCAGTCAAGGGAAAGATTATTTGCAGACTTCTTCTTGTCAAGGCTGGCTGGAAGATGCTGTTTGGTCAAACATAACTATTGTGCTCCAACTGAAGGAATGTAAATACTTGTGATACATTGCTGTTACATGCAAAATCCATTTTAAAGAACTAATTGATGCTCCTAAATTTAATTGCAGGCAAAAATCCCTAGAACGAACAAAGATATTGTAATGATTAGTGCACAGACTGAGGCCTTTGATGACAAGTTTGTTTTTGCTTGTTACGTTGGTAACCTCTGTGTTTTGAGGGCCTGTATTCACACTGATACTGATTTGATGCTTTGGGTCTGCAACAGGCCAGACTAGATGGATGTCTGCTAGATATCACCTGGAAGGTCACAGCTTGTACGGTGCATGTAGCAGCGTTTAACTTCAAAGGCATACTGGAATTTTAATGTGCAAATATTACAATAACAAGTTTGTATAGAGTATCCAGACTGTGCCTCCTGAGAAAAGCAACCCATTGAAAGGAAAACAGGCATAAAACTCTGCCAGAGTCAATGCCCCAGAGTCAAGACACAATACCTATATGGTTTAGGTCATTGCTCGTTTACTGAATATGAACATGCATTTATTTACCCTTCCAAGAGACTGTTCAGGCCAGCCCATTACAAAGCAATCGGTCCAAATCATTAAGGGATAAGCTGTTGCTCCAAGCAGCTGGCCCAAACCACCCAGATGCAAACTCTCATGGAATTCTCTAATTGGTGTAAGTTGTTAAGGTGCGAGCTGTGAGGGACCAAGCAGATAGCTCATAACTATCTGTTCAAAACGTCCCTTGTTTTGCTTTAAATCTTCCCCTTGTTTTGCTTTTGATCTTCCTGCTTGGCTGTTATTTCTCATTCCTCTGGGGGCCACTTGCAGGTGGTGTCCTTGACCCTTCAGATAAACTCTTCATGCAGACTGTGAAAGTTCAGCTTACAATTTAGCAGTTAGCACAGCTTGGATTGCTCACATATCCAGTTAATACAGAATATTTCCCTACAACCCTCCAACACATACACTGAAAAAAAACCTAAAAATCCATTAAAAATACAACAACAAACCCCCCAACCAAACAAACAAAAAAACACTAACAAACCACCTAACCTTAAAAAGGACAAAGGGACAAATCAGTTCAGTTCAGTATATTTTGGGGGGAAGGGGAGGATTTTATGTGACCATCAACATGGATTTGAAGTAACTTTTTTCACAAACAATCAACCAACCTCCCCCTCCATGTTGTTGGAGCAATAGAGTACCGGGATCTTGAATAGCTGGTGGCAAGATTTGAACTGCTGTCAACCAAAGCCTGCTCTGAGATTAAGTAGATTTTGCATGGCATCTGAGATGGTTCTGAGCATCAGCTAAAACTGATATAGCCCTCTTCATTAGCATTCTCCTCTGTTCTTTGCCTTACTCAATTTTTATTAGCTTCCTTTTCCTTTTGCTGGCTCAATTTGGCTTTTATGCAAAACTTTTAATAATTAAATGATGTAAAATTAGACTGTTTAACTAATACTGAACTGTGAGACAATTTCCATAATAGGTATCTATTTGTCTGTCTATTTATTTATTCATTCATTCATTCATTCATTCATTCATTTTGCCATCCATTTCCCATTGTTTTCTCGAATGTACGATAAAATTACCATTTTCTTTAATGTGTTCTGCACTGGAGGTGTTTACTGATCTCAGAGGAATTGTCTTAAGCTAATTAATCTTCTTTGATGAGGTTTAGTGATAAAAATGAAAGCCTTCTCTGAGAATATAACAATCACACATAATTAAAGAATCTGTCTATACCATTGTAATGCTCACATTTCATAGCCTTTCTGAAAACCTCCTCAATCATTTCAGGTGTTCTTCAGTTCTTTTCTTGTGACCAGGATATTGTTAAGGTAATGTTGTTTTCTGATGTAGGTAGCAAAGGGTTTCTTCATTACTGCTTGATTGATTTATACACAAACACAGACACATACAGTATATATATCTGATGAACTACCCAAAAGGAAAGAGTAGCAAACCAGACATTTTGGTGTGTTTGTTGTCAGGAGATGTCATGATTCATCTTTCATCAGCATCTGCAAATATGCATCTGCCAAATCTATTTTACTAAAAGCTTGTTCTCTGCTAAACATATTCTCACACCAAGAGTACAACAGTTTTGATTGACAAGTTGCAAAGGATTAATGATTTCTTTAATATCTCTGCAGATTCACGCATTCCCATTTTCTGCTCCACAACAGGAATGACTGTCATGATTCACTCTCTCTGGCACGTGTTAGGATTGACTGTAATGTCTTTCCACTTCTCTATGTATTCTTTTGAAGTGACACAGTGTTGTGGTAGGCCTAAGAAGGTCAAAATAGGCTTATACATGTCCTGGCTTACTCAGACATGTTTTTCTGCTCTCCCTCTCTCTGTTTTGGGAAGAAGCAACCATGGGAAATAAGACTTAAGAACCTGGAGTCACTGACTATGGGGATTGTGGTTTGCCCAGACTTGCTTTGAACCCTGCGGTAAACAAGGTACACAGCTTGCCTTGTGCAGGGCTGTGCTCTGTCCAAAAAGGGTAAAGCAAGCCTATGGCTTCACCTAATATGGTCAAGCTTGGTTAAACTGCCATTCTGATTGGCTATTCTGTGTCCAAAGGCCCATTAGGCTCAGGGCTGTATGAATAAAGGGAGAAGAGCAGGGAGCACAACCTATGCTCTGCCATTACAAGGTGTGCTCCACCATTATATGTGTGCTCTTCTATTGTATCTGTTCTTGCTCCTACTACCTTATTGCATCCTGAGCTGTGTGGAACTTCAGCAACCAGGATCAGGCTCTGATACCTCCACGCATTCAGCCTGCAAGGCCAGCGTGACACCGTGCTGAGACTGCACATGGCATTGCATCCTGCCTGCACCTGAAAGCCTCCTGCGAAGACAGGAAGTCCTGGAGATAACACAGATCATCCAGAGAGCCAGGACCAGGTCAGAGCTAGTCTGCCTCCTTTCTCCAGCACCCAGAAGCCTGGGAAACTCCAAAGCCTCTGATGGCTTTGAGACCACTGACAGCAACCCTGTCACGTCCTCTGGGTACTGTCAGATAATATTTTTGTGAGTAAACCCTTAAAACCTCTTGTAACTCACCATTTTCTTCTGCCATAAGCAGAAAGGAACTCCTTGAGTCCATTTAGTGGACAAGCAGAGTATTGACTGCAAGTGGTGCACTGACCGCAAAGCCTTTTCTGACAGTTCAATCGAGTTGAATTCATGCAGATATTTACTGGTTATTGCTAGATCCTGTTATTGCCTGTATGTAAAGTTTCCATGACTGAAGCAAAGAACTGATTATTAAAATTAGTGATCGGGGTGATGCGAGTTCTGAATACTGAATATTAATAATATTAATTTTAAAAAATAGAATCTGGCATTAATTAATAACCCCTCCACTACACACAGAAGGAGCAAATGATGCCTTTTACAATGAAGAGTAGAACCCATCTTCACTAAGTAAATTTTTAGCTTTGCCTAAAAATTCGCTTAGCTCCTAACTGCTGTTTCCAGAGCATTGCATTCTAATCTGCATGAGGCACTACTAACATAATGAAATTTATGAAAATTGGTGTCGTTCTTGCTCTGCTATTAAGACTGTGCCAGTCCAACACATGAAACTGCAGTAATTATCAAGGGTTCATCAGGGCACATTGTTTGCCGTGTCTTTCTCTGATTTCATTGGGCTTTGACTCTCACACCTAGAGAACAAAATTTCCATTATAGCTGTGCAATGAAATTCTAACCCATATTTTAACAAGATGAATATGAAGATTGCACTGGAACATTAAAATTAAGTTTAATATTCTCTAATAAGAGTATGCTTTGCCGTTCGGTGACTACCCTTCAGTTTGAGACTCTGTAAGTATTGCAGAATGCTTGAACTTGCTGCTAAGCTTCCTGACAGTTCTGTGACATAATCTGTTGGCTTTCATTAGGAACAGGGCAGAAAATGGGGAAGCATTCTTCTTATTTTTATGTTATGAGGTCTTCAACATCTTCTGAAATTAGTGAACAGTAAGCCCAAATCAGGGGCATTAAACTCAGATTAAGAACATAGGATTGCAACTCAGATACTTTGCATCTAGTCCTACCTTCTAATCTTAAAACTTAGCCTATTTGAATATAGAAATGAAATAACATCCTTAAGATTGGAACTAAGCATGGGTAACATGACATCATGTTTTGCTATGAGGGTTGGTTTTGGGTTCTGTAAATGAAAAAAGTGCAGAAAGGTCACCAATGATGTCCAAGTATTTGTTTGCAGTATAAGAAATGAGAGACAAATCCCACAAAATCCGAGTCCTCAGAGTATTTGTTGACTTTTTCTTCATCCTTTGTGGTAAATTGAAAGCATTCTATTAATCTATACTGTGCTCCCTTCACTACCAGATCCAATTCTAACTTAATCTGTTGGGGTTCTTTAGCTAGAGAAATGACTGTGATTAGCCTCAACTTGTTTAATGTTTAATTGTATTCGTATATTCAAGTTCCCTTCTTAGCTTTAGCAAATCTACCAGCAAAATGAGAGAAAAATTTTTGCATACAACTTTTAAGAAGGTTTTTGTTACTTTGCTCGTACGTATGTGACGTACATACATAAAATGCTTAAACAAGCATTTTAGCACAAGGAAGGTCTTTCTCTGTACATCTGCATGAGAAGTTGCAGTAATATGTTGAGTTTCCAGTCCTTTCTGTAGGGAAACATTCTGTATTAGCTGGGTATGTGAGCAAATCCAAGTTATGCTAACTGCTAAATTGTAAGCTGAAGTTTCACAGTCTGCATGCTGAAGGGCCAAGGACACCACCTGCAAGTGGCCCCCAGAGGAATGAGAAACAAGGGAAGATCAAAAGCAAAACAAGGGGTGTTCTGAACAGATAACAACGAGATATGTCCTTGGTTTCTCACAGCTTGCCTTAATGATTTACACCAATTAGAGAATTCCGCGATAGTTTGCATCAGAGTGATTCGGGCCAGCTGTTTGGGGCAACAACTGGTCCCTTAATGATTTGGACCAATTGCTTTTGTAATGGGCTGGCCTGAAGAGTATGTTAGAAGGGTATATAAATGCATGTTCATATTCAATAAAGGGAGCAAGACTTAAAATCACATTGGTGTTGTGTCTTGACTCCAGGCATGCTGACTCCAACACCTTTCAAGTCAGGGACAAAACCCTCAAAAACAAACTGACAGTAGCAGGGAAGAGCCCCCGCAACATTAAGGCTCAACAGTGGCCAGTAGGAAAAAAATGCAATCTTATCCACTGTAATTAACATGGGCTAACAGAAGGTAGAAATCTACCAAGGATGAAGTGTTTGCTGTTTTCACATGTATTAATAAATATGAATAATTTCCAAAAGCGGCGAATATCAAAACTATTTTTTCCGCAGCAGAACTGTGGCTGATGTCAGTTATCACCTGTACGAAAAAAAAACAAATGACAAACAAAACCCAACCCAGGGATATAACTCTTCCTCACCTGGTGTGAAAAGCAAAGCCTGCCTGCTTGTGAAACATGTGAGCAGGCATTTTCCAACTGAAATTTTTTCTGGTCATTGAATCCCACCAGGGCAGTAAGATCATAATTATCTGCTAGTATAATTTGGAAGGAAGTTGTCCCCAGGAGCAAAAAAGGAGGAAAAACATGGAATAACTGAGGGAAGGAAAAATTATGTGGGAAGTACAGTGTCCCTTCTGCAATAAAAGAAGTTGTTTGGGGTGTAAATCATGTATTGCAGTCCACAAAAAGCCATTAGAAATTAGTTTTTTGAGGTTTTTTTTGTTTGTTTGTGGGGGTTTTGTTTGGTTTTTTTTTTACTTTTTTTTTTTTGCTGTTGTTGTTGTTGTTAGTTTCTTCATTTATACAAACTAAAAAACATTCCACATAACAGAATTCAGTGTGGTTCATTTCTTTTCTAATGTGGGGTGAATTTCTGAATGTCTTTTCCGTTCTGGAAAATGCAAATACCCATTTTGGCTTACTCCCTCCCCACCCCGCAGTCCACCCTTCTGGGTTACATATTAGGGAGATGGTCTCCTGCATATAAAGGATAAGTGAGTTAATAAAAAAGTGAAGTCCATAGGAGGCCAGAGTAAATGGAGCATATAATTTTTTCATGAACTGGTCTCTTAAGTTTCATTTTGCAAGGCATCACGATTTTCTACATATTTATGAAAATATGAAATAGTGAACTCGATGTTTAATGCAAGACCTACTTAGCAGTTTTCAGGAAGGCTGTATCTTGTTTTCTCTGCCAGAAAACCCAGTAACTTCTAATGGCACTACCACAAAAGATAGAAAGATAATGATACTTTGCTTTTTAAGAGATTCTGTAAGGCTGCAAACCTTCCTTCGAAACCATTTGTCTTACAAAACAAGACTACATATCAGCTCGTTCGGTTGGGTAACATGCAAGAAAAATACTATCGAACTGGTTGTTAAGAAGAATAATTTGCTTCAAGAAGAAGAGTTACTCAAGATTAATATATAAATACTATATATGTATGTGTATATTGTATATGTATATTGCATTTATATATACATATAATATAAACATATATATTTGTATGTATGTATATTATATGTATATATAGAATCATAGAATCATTAAATGGTAAGGTTGGAAGGGAACTCAAAGATCATCCAGTTCCAACCCCCTGCCATAGGCAGGGACACCTCCCACTAGTACAGGTCACTTAAGGCCTTGTCCAACCTGGCCTCGAACACCTCCAG
>VWYK01089641.1:0-15694 GCA_013399775.1 Semnornis frantzii
CTCCCAAACCGTCACACCAACCCAACAAGTTCACATGAAGGACTGATTCCCAGCGTTCTCTGACTCAGTGTCTCTTTCTGCTACCCATACATTTAACTTTATCGTGTAGATAAAAATTCTGAGTTTTCGCCCATACGTAAAACTACTTTTCATCAGTTCTAAGCAAAGCAAAATGCCAAATGACAGGCACAAGAATAAAGCACAGGCCAGGTGCCTAGGCTTGACTGCAGAGTGAGTGAATAAAAATTCCTGCTGTTTTTTGGTGGGAGTGTGTCAATCAGACTTTCAACTAATCTCAAAGAACTTATACGTCTTAATGAGGCTCACAAGAGGTCTCTTGGTAGTTTTCAGTCTGTGCATTACCAGCTTTACGGTTACAAGCACTGGAAAAAAGGAGAGGAAAAAGGCACTGCAGGAAAGTAGATAGTATGAGCTCAAAGATCTTCCATTCGAGCAGTCAGTATGAAGGTTCGTGTAGACAGCAGTCATATTTGTACTGGACACTAATCCCATCCACACTTTAATGTGTCCAAAGAGGCTAACAACCAGGAGATTTAGACTCTAACTCATCTTAAACTGAGCTACAGTGACAACACAAACACACAAGTTATGGTAACTTTGGGGGATCACACAGAGCTGACCTGCTAAGTGCCAAGGATAAAAGAACAATCCACTGCTCCACAACCAGCTGGCAGAGTACCCATGTACACTCTGACCAGGGCTGGCATGTTTTCTCCTTTAGAGGACAACTTGTCCTGGTATCAAACACTCTGGGTGAGGACTAGATCTCAGTACATATCACACAGCCTTCTTACACTTCATTACTCACTACCCAGAACAGGAATGAGATATATATGACCTTGCAATGGCCTTGTGCCATTTTTCCCACTGAAAGGATGACCTTTCAGTAAAAGGAGAAGGACCTTTCAGTAAGAATTCACTAGAACAACAGTAGGATTGGACAATAGGACCCATAGCTGGTACTGTGTCAGCCACAGCAGCACTACATAATGACACAAACCAAATGTTCAGAAGACATGTCTCGAAAGATCATTAGCTCATATTGCACAGCTTTTATTTCTGAGTTCTGTTATGAAAATAAAACTACTGAAATCAGTAGAAAGGAGATCAGAGAAGATATAAGCAGGGCTGGCAATGACCAGTCACTAGTTTATGTGAGATAAACCTTATTTGTAGAAACTTCTGCATCATTAAAGGAATACAACTCACTGCCTTCCAACTTCATTCTCTGAAACACCAAGGACCACTTTCTATCATTCTATCATTTTCAGTAGATAGAACTATGTGGCTGACAAGAAGCACAAGAGCAAGAGTTAAAAAGGAAACATCATTATTACAATATACAGGCCATTGGAGGGAGTAGAAATCCTGGAAGCTTTGGAGTATATGCCAACTCCTAAATTGTAGGGTTAGGGAAAAGTATCCCTGCTGTCTATTTATCCTATAAATGTCTCTGTAAAGGTGTTTGCCAAAGCTTTCTGGAGGCAGTTCAGGACAGTTAAGTAGAACTCCCTGTTAAATGGCAGGTGGTTCCCAAAGCAGTTGCTAAAACCCCTATTAGTAAGAGGATGGCCTCTCTAGCTGTACACATTCTCCTCTTCCTTTCTCCTTTCTCCCACCAGGCTCAGACACAGAAGACCTTGGCTCTACTTTCATTCTATGCTCCTTATCCCACTTCTGGAACTAATTGATGTTAGTGTGTGGCAGAAAGATCCTCAGAATCTGAAACTTCTGAATTTCATATTGCAGTCAGCATCAGAGAGACAATACAGGAGCAAGGAGATGGTCATGCTAAAAAAGGCTGCACAAAAGCAAAAGAAATTACAGCTGGTATAAAGGCTACCAGAGTGGTAGCCATCTCACTAACTTCTCTCACAATCCAAAGTGTCACACTTCAGGAAAGTGTACAAATTAAATAATAGTAATAAGAAACAAAACAAAAAACCCAAAACAAACAAACAAAACCCACCAACAACCAACCCACAACACCACTACACTCCACCAAAACTGAATTAAAAAAAAAAAAAACCTAGCACCTGAAAAAAAATCCATAAATACCTTTACCACATAAAAGCTTGGGCTAGAGTAAGTTGGGCAGAATGCCAGCTTCCTGTCACTTTGCAGAAAAAGCTTGTCACACCTTTAGTTTAGATCTTCATAAATGGATTCAAACTGTTGATACTTCAGAGGTCCATGAGCAGTAACAAGGAAATTTGTTTTTAACTCTAATGACTGTACTCAGCAGCAAGACTGCTATTGTGGCAGCAGAGAAAGAGCAGTCTTTGGGAGACCACTTCTGGCCTCCCACCCAATATTATTATCTGCTGTAAGCAGCAGCATATACTGAAACAGTTATTTCTTTTTATAGCTGCATGGATATTGAGGGAAACCATTAACTTAATAATTTCTTAAATTAGCTAACAAATTACCTAAGCCCTTATTTCACAATTGCCTCAGAAATATGCCCTATTACCTAAGCCTCAGGAGATTGACATTCAAGTCTGGGCATATAGAGGGCTAATGGAAAATATTTAACACAGACTTCTCATGTGGCTGTGTCTTTATTCAAGACAAGTGCAGTCTTTGCTGAGGATCAAAGGTTAGAAAAACATATATCAACTTCCTAGACTTCAGTGGCTTCATATTCATATTTCTTCCTCTTCAGTATTCTCTGTGACCAAGAAGAATCAGCGATAGGAAGAAAAGTGATCACTGACATCTTTTGAGTGGTCCCCAAAAGAAGGTACATAAGAACAGATCATCCCATTAAACCATCCTCACAACTTTTAGTTCAAGTATTCCTCCTGCCTGCCACCTCCAGTGTCAGGAAGCATGTCGTTTTACAGACATCCAGCTGGCTTGGCTCACAAGCGATCTGCACCACCACATACTGGCCAGTTGGTCTGACACAGCTCAAGCTCTGCATAAGCCAGAGCAGCTGCTCCCTGAAGGAGAGAGGAGGATCTAATACTTGAGATACAGATTCAGTTCCCTCTGCCTAACAAGTTACTTCATTATTCTACCCTGTCATTCTCCATCTGAGAAATAATCCTCCTCTACTACATGGAAGTGGTGTAAGTATAAATAAAGAGTGGTAGGCACTCGGATATCAGAAAAGCAGGAGGCATGTAAATCTCTAAGATGTAGCTGGAGGAGCAGAAGCAAATCTGTAATGACTCTGTGAAACGCTCTTGGGTCCTACAGCTTAGGCTTAACTGCAGCAGTTGCCCTTTGTGTATCTTCCAGAACGTGGCTTTCTGAATTTGCTCAAGACTTCAGGGAAGAATTTGGGTTTAATTCCAAGAACACGCCTGCTTAAACCTTGCTTCTGGGTGGAGTAATCAGAGGGGGGTTCAGTTATATTATTTCTCCCTTAACATAAATTATGTGAGGCTAATGTGTCAGTCTTAGAAGTTCCTCCACCTGGAGATGGGACTTCTGCCAATTATGTCATAATTTTTCTTGCCTGAAGTGCCTCATATTCATTGTATAGGAATCAAAATCCTAAGTAGCTCAGGTGGTGAGTAGATTTCCCGTGACGATGAAATGTATTTCATTCTAGACTTTTAGGCCAGCTTCCTGCCACTTCATAACAAAAAATATGATTAATGATACATAAAATCCGTCTTTTGGAATAGAAATAAATTGGGCCATTGCAGCATTTCTGTCTATCTGGGGAACTTTTATTCTGTCATTGCTTGACAACATAATTTTACAGAATAAAACAACACTTTGTACCGAGGGAATTTCACTTCTGTGCTAAAATATGTTTTCATTGCAAAATGGTGTAGGGAAGGCTTGAATTTAGGAAAAGATTAGTAGGTTAGATAAGCTCTTTCTAAAAGGATATGCCAAGACACTTTTTTACAGATGGAATTGTAGTAGGCATAATCTTATTTTAAGTGGAAAAAAAAAACTGGATGAATAGAGTTTATTTTTACACAGGACTATGAAGAGTTGATTTTTTTTTTTTTAATACAAAGTTTTGCCAATTACAGTGAATCACAGAAACACTTGGGAAAGACCTAGAAGATCGTTGAGTCCAACCATCAACCTTATTCTACCAAGTCCATTAAAGCATGTTATCAGTCAAGTAAGTTTTGCAAGTCGGTTTATCCTGTCGATGCATAATTAAGGCTTGATGCAGAGATTTTTAACCAGATATCTCAAACAGCTTCCTGAAGATGGGAAATAGCATTTTGCAGGGGAGTGAGGATGACAGAAACCAATGAAGTGGCCACTCAAGGGATCTAGCTGGTCAAAAAGCAGAGAATGGAAAAGAGCTGTCCTCACACTCTAGTCTTACACACTGGATTTCTGCAGCTTACACTGATTACACTACATGCAGTATATGTGTTTATTTTTTTTCAGCCTTACAACACTGACAGATTGCAATATAGTGACTTTTATACCCTGGTTTTCAACTTTTTGTCTTTTCTGGGATTTCAAACTGCTTTATTTTGCTGGAGGAAGTCTCCACGTTCACAAGGAACAAAGAGGGACTAAAGGATGGTGATGAAAGGATAACGAATCATCTTGTTTTGGATAGCTTCCTTTTATCCAACCTTTGGACAGCTCATTCAACTCTACCTCACATGATTTGATGAGAGCACATTCTAACTGGCATTGCCAGTCTTGCTCATACTCTGGAAGGGATAACTTTGCAGGCAGCCTGCAATTCAAATGAACAACACACAGAAACTGAGATGTTGCAAGGCTTTGCAATTTATCACGTGACATACCCATTGCATTCTCTTTTGTTTCTCATGTCTGTCCTTTTTTGCTTCTTGCTTTCTCCTTTTACCATTTTAGTCTGTTATATCCTTTCCCTTCCTCTCCACAAGATGCCCAGACCCTAACCCCAAAGGCAGCAACCACATTGCTCAGTGCAATGGAAACCTACAACCACTACCAGGGTCAATTGCAAGCCAAAAGCTTCTTCCTTCAAGCTTCAGTCCAGTACCTCAGCTACCCAGGGTGGGTGAGTGCAACATCCTCATACAAAATAAGGAAGCTTGACGATGATTAACTGGTAGCATCCCTCCTGGAGCTGATGAGGCTATGAATTTGAGAGTCAGCACTAACAAAAGGGACTGCTGATCCTATTTCATATCAAAACTTAAGCTTCTGATGGGAAACAGAATGAAATTCCATTGTCTGAATTATGTTTTGATCATTTTGGGGGGGGATTTTGGCAATGTCATAATGAAACCAAGCTGAACACTAGGATGCTTTGCTGCCAGAACAGGCTTCTTGCATAGTTCTAAATGGTTTGGTATCACCAGTGAAAATCACAGTTTCAATTGTAAAGGAGAGAAAAGCAAAATGTAGCAAGGTGTTCTGTTTGAGTGAGGGTAGATGGGTAATAGCCTTGTAAAATTGAAAGGCAGCATACTAAGACCTCCATTTTAACATCTGCAAATAGATGGGAAGGGAGGCAATTCTCCCCCTTTACTCTGCTCTCCTCAGTCCCCATCTGGAGTACTGTGTGCAGTTCTGGAGCCCCCAGCACAGGAAGGACATGGAACTGTTGGAGCAGGTCCAGAGGAGGCCACCAAGATGCTCAGAGGGCTGCAGTAGCTCTGCTATGAGGACAGGCTACAAGAGTTGGGGCTCTACAGCCTGGAGAAGAGAAGGCTGTACTAGTGGGAGGTGTCCCTGCCTATGGCAGGGGGTTGGAACTAGATGATCCTTGAGGTCCCTTCCAACCTTACCATTCTATGATTCTATAAATAGTTTTCACTGACTCCAGCTGGTTGATCAAGTTGTGGAGCAGAAGATATGTCTTCCAAGCTTTTGGTCCCTAGCATTTCTGGGTCACCAAAAAACTCAAGATAAAACACTTGAAAGAGAGTAAAAGTTGCTCAGCAACACTTCTGCAGGGATTTCCACCTGGCAGCAGAAAAGGGGAACCTGAGCTTACATGGAAAGTTCAAACTCAGAAACAGCTCCAAAACCACAAAGTGATTATTTACCAAGTACCAGGTTTGGCTGGGGAGAAAAAAAAAAAAAAGAAAAAAAAGTCAGATGAAACTGATGGCTTGGTTACACTTACAAAACTCTGAGGTACCAAAACAGTTATGTGAACAGTTGGTGCTGGAAGATTTGTAGTCTTCACATTAGCAGATCACCCTCTACCACCTTCTGACTATAACCAAAACACAGTTCTAGATGGTGAGCAAAAGAAAACTATTCACTCGCATTGTACCTAAACTCAATCCAAACTTGGCCATCAATCTTAGCGTGGGCTGATGCATATCCCAACCTCATAGTTATCACCTGCCATCTTCTGTACTATTTAGTTTTTTTCCTGAGTAAAAGAAGGAGATATGAACTTGGGAGAAGGGTCATCCACAAAGAAACAGGAAAAAAATACTTCCTATAACCTAGGGCTCAGCAGTGTTCATGAATTCTGCTCCTTACATGCCAGGCTTAATTAGCAAACAAGAAGGCAGAAGGCATTTTGTGTTTATCTATTTCCTCTTACTTCAGGATTGTATGATAAAGCCCTGTGGCAGGGCTGAGCTATTGCAACCATCACAACACGTCAGCAACTCTGACTCAGTCTGAACACATTACATGCAGGAAGAGAAAGATGCAAAGATAAGATATTAGGACTGAAATCAATACAGGATTCTCTTTTACATATCCCAACAGTCTCATTAACTTCAAAGTAGCTGATATGAATGTAATTAAAGAGCAGAACAAACAGTAAAAGGGGAAGAAAAAATTACAACACAAGGCCCTGTTTCAAGATCCTCACTTCGAGGGCATAGCACAGGGCTGTACTGTAAATCACAGGATGCACTCTGTCAGATGCTGCAGAAATCTTTAAAAACAAATAATAGTGACATTTTAAACAGTGTTGTATAAAGGCAGGCATCTGCAGTCTAAACACAAATAAGTGATGCCACCAGGGAGTAATGTTAAACAACAGCCAACACGCTCTTGGTGTCCTGATGTGCTACGCCCAAATCAGTCAGCTGGTGGAACTGAACCTGCTCTCTGCTCACAGCAGATAATCCTGCTAAAAAGAAGCACCAAGTGTGCCATGATGGACCTGGATACTGGAGCCTGTGAAAGGAAAGTCATCTCTCCATTGTAGCAGCACATCCCAGTGCAGCACTGAAACACACATCATTGCAATTAACTCTGACTCTTAACTTGTTGGGTTGTTGCCAGCTTCACAAGCTAACATTTGAAATTAAATGATAATGCTTTGGTGTCCCAGGTGTCATCCCAATCATGCTTAGAGGGTCAAGCGTCCATAAAACAAAAGCTAACCTTGAGGGCAGTGATAGCAGCAACTGCAAAGAGGACACTAGGCTGGTGGAAGGTGCTTTCCACTTGCGGTGGATAATGGGCTTGGCTGGGCAGCATGAGGCACTGCTTCTGGGCACAATGTCTCAGCGTCCCCAGAAACAGCACAGCTCAGTCCCCAGGCACCTTGAAGGTGACAGTGACACGTTGATAACAGGCAAAAGCACAGTTACAGAAACAGCAGGAGGATCCAGGGGGAAAACATCTTCTGGCATTTTTCATGAACTCTAAATTCCTAAATCCTCCCCCTCCTATGCACCCCACAAATATGAACCAAGGGATCAACAGATCAATGGGATAATCATATGGAATGTCTTTAACAGAGCATCAGCCACTATTTCTTGCATACTTTGCTGAATGTTCCTACCAAGTGCTAAATTAAAATTTACAGTAGTGCTAATTGAAGTCACATTTGTGTATGTGCTGCGTGCTGTTAGGCAGGAGGAGATTTCTTTTGCTGGAGATTAAAACTTAGGTAATGTCTTTTTGTGCTTACATCAGTTTAATGCAAAAGCAAAACATAATTATAGGAGGTTGTTAATGGATTAGATGGCCAGTGTTGCTCTCTAGCTGTGTTCCAGTTTTCCCTCTCTTGGCTTTGTGCTGTCTGTTGTCATCTCCTAATTATCTGTTCCTTTTTCAGTTGGCAGCTTTAATAGTTTGGGGGTATTATTCAAACCCAACTTAATTTGTGTTTTTCAGGAATTGCATAAAGAGTAGGAGTTTTATTTGGAGCTTGATATGGCAATAAAATTTTTATCAGATGCAAAATAGAAGTGGGGTTTTTTTTTGGCCAACTTTCACTGCCATGAAAGTATTCACAATGATCAGGAAGAGCAAAGTTCTGCTATTGTAAAATAAAACAAGAACTTCTGAGAGTGCCTGGGAGCTGATTTGTTCCTGCATGGCTTATCATCATTGGCTACCATCCACTGCAGTTTCTAAGGACAGAAAGCTATGTCACTTTCAAGACATTGAAAACAGCCTCTGCTCAATATTTCAACTGCTGATAATGGTTAGTTCAAGAATGTACAGGAAGAAATCTGTCATTACAACCTCAGGATCTTCAATCCTGCAACCAATTAGTTAATGCATAAGAATACTATTCAGCATTTACATAGTGACAAATCCTACTAGGTTCTGCAAACCTACAAGTCATTTTAGAGCACAGGAGCATTAATTATCTTGCAGTCATTCTTCCTAATTTAGGCACTGTTCTCAGAATCATAGAACTGTTGCAGTTGGAAAAGACCATTGAGTCCAACCACTACCTAACTCTACCAAATACAGTACCAAACCATGTCCCTCAGCACTACATTTCTGCATACTTAAACACCTCCAGGGATGGCTTTGTCTCCATCCACAATAACATACAATTAAAAAAAATAATTAATCACAGAAATCTATTGCAAGCATTCTAAGGAGAAAAATACCCAAAGAAAGCATTTCCTAATAGACACAAAGAAACCATTTCCTAATAGACACTGAGAAAACATGGTATTTCCAAAAGCTAATGTTCCAGATGCACTTCCAGCATGCTCCATGTCTACAGGGAAGCAGGATGCATTGAAGAGTCCAGTATCACCTTTGAAAAATTAAAACATCCTTTGTGTTCTTTCTTGAAAATCATCTCTTGAGGAAAAGGTGTGAAAGAAGAAAAGAGAGATGAAGACAAAAATACAAAAAGAGTTAATTTGAAGCTAATCAAGTCCCATTTTTTAACTCTGCATCTGAAATCTCTTCTCTTTCATTGCTGAATGCATTTTCAAAGACATGCCGAGAGTTTTGAGGGGAATTCCACATCTCACAGCTGTGCAATCTGCCCTGCAGTGTATCCCTTGCCTTGCTGGCCCACCTGCTTGCTGCAAAACACCCTGAACTTCCCAGCACTGAGTCTGTGCTGGTAGAGCTGTGCTTTGGGCTTAGAATCGTAGCACTGTAGAATTGTTTCGGTTGGAAAAGATCTCTAAGAGTGAGTCCAACTGTCAACCCAACACCACCACAGGTATTAAACCATGTCCCAAAGTGCCATATTTACAAGGTGTTTAAACATCCTGGGACAGTGACTCCACCACCTTCCCTGTGCCTTCCAGTGCTTTCAGTAAAGACATTACTCCTAATATCCAACCTAGACCTCCTCTGGTGTATCTTGAGGCCATTTTCATTCATTCAATCACTCGATATTAGGAAGAAGAGACCCAGCCCCACCTCACTACAATCATCTTTTAGGTACTTGCAGAAGGAGGTCTTGACTGGTTGCTGATGTCCTGCAAAGACCACACCTAGCCTCTTATATTTTACAGCAAAAGTGGTAAAGTTCAAACAACACATACATACCAGACAGCAAAACCATTGTTCCCTTGCAGAGTGCTTTATTATATTATGTATGGTCATTTGTTAATAATGCATGGTTTTATCCAGCAGTTAAAAAGCAATGGCATTGGACAGTTTTGTTTTAAGAACAATATATTAAGGCAGCAGCTTCTGAAAAAGGCTCTGCCCTTGTTCCATATTCAAAGTCTAGCTCACAAGTTGAGCAAAAAAAGAAACAGTCATACTTTAAGCACAT
Organism: Semnornis frantzii; assembly: GCA_013399775.1. Lineage (NCBI taxonomy): Eukaryota > Metazoa > Chordata > Aves > Piciformes > Ramphastidae > Semnornis > Semnornis frantzii. The sequence continues at coordinate 9,911 of VWYK01089641.1, forward strand.
ATTACAATTCATGCTTCAAAACATCATGTAAGTCTATCCTTAAGTACTGGTCATTTCACAGCCATTTTACTTTTGACTGCTTTTGTTTTCCTCTTCATTTATGTTGGGTCAACATCATGTATTAAAATTTTCATTTCAACTCTTGCTGTGCATTCAGGTGCCAACAATGTGTTGCACTCTACCTGTTTAAAAACTCATTTACTGGTGCAAGCTTATGTCCTTTTATTCTCAGGAGGGCAAAGTGTTGTGGTAGGCCTAGGCAGGCCAAATTAGGCTTGTACCTCTCCTGGCTTGCCCAGGCATGTTTTTCTGCTCTCCCTCCTGCTGTTTTGGGGAGAGCAACTGCAGGAAAAGGGATGAAGGGCCTGGAGCCACTAAGTCTGGGGTCTGTGGCCTGCCCAGCAACTGCACTAAACAAGGTGCACAGGGTTGCCTTGTGCAAGGCTGTGTTCTGCCCAAAGAAGGCTAAAGCAAGCCTAAGGCTTCATCCAAGATGGCCAAATCTTGGCTAACTGCCATTGGATTGGCTATCCTGTGTCCAAAGGCCCATTAGTTTCAGGCTGTATTGGATCAAAGGAGATGAGCAGGGAGCACAGAGGCCTTTGCCATTCCAAGGTGTGTCTGTGCCTGCTGCCTCCTTGCTCCTGAGCTGAGGCTCTGATCCCTCCACGCATTGGGCCTGCACAGCCGGCGTGACACCGTGCCCAGACTGCACACCGCAAGACATCTGCCTGCACCTGGAAGCCTTCTGCCCAGGGGGAAGCCCTGCAGAGAACACAAATGGTCCAGAGAGCCAGGAACAGCTCAGACATCGTCTGCCTCCTTTCCCCACAAGCCTGGGGAGACTCTAAAGCCTCTGACAGCTACCAACAGCAATCCTGCTACAAGCCTTGGGTACTGTCAGATATTTTTGTGAGTCAATACCCAAAGCCTCTTGGAATTATTAATTGCCTTCTGCCCTAAGCAGAAAGTTGCTCCTTGTGTCCATCTAGCGAGCAAGCAGCATACTGGCCGCAAGTGGTGTACTGACTGCAAAGCCTTCTCTGCCAGTTTAAATCGAGTTCAATTCATGTTTATATTTAATAGTTGTTCCTAGATTCTGTTATAGCCTGTATATAGTTTCCATAATGTTGCAAAGAGCCTGTTATTATTATCATTAAATGGTGATGGGGGTGATGCGAGTTCTGAATATTTCATATTAATAAACTGTTAATATTTTTAGATATTGTCTTGCATTAATTCCCCCCTGCCCAAAACACAAAGCCAGTCTTATTATCATGGAAAATTATAAAGACTGAACTTTTGCTCTGAAAAAAATTGTGGTAACTCCCTGCAACTCCTGATCTGAGTACTCCATAGTATGGTCCCTTGGTAGCTGGCAGAGCACTAAAATATACACTGTATCTGGCAGAGGTATTTTCAGCTTTCATCTGAGGTGTGCATTAGCTACTGAGCTGACAATATTGGTGATAGAACAATGGATCAAGTCCAGACCTGGTGGATCATATCTGATGGGCAGGCGTATCGATGGGAAAGCACACATTCATTTTCACAGAAGCATGGAGCTGAAGTCAGAGGCAAGCTATCCCCTCTCCCTTTTTGGAGGATTTCATAGAGTCATAGAATGGTTTAGATTGGAAGGGACCTCAAAGATCATCTAGTTCCAGCACCCCACCCCCCGCAGGCAGGGACACCTCCCACTAGAACAGGTTGCTCAAAGCCTCATCCAATCTAGGCAATTTAGGACATTCCCTCATTTATGGTGACAACTAACACACATCCAGCAGCACCAAACACCATCACTGAAGAGCAAAACATGCTCACTGGCCTGCCAAAATAGGGGGAGCAGGAACACCCGCACACAACACAATCATCCACAGACAAACAAAACCATTCTCAGTTTGAGAAAGGTTGAGAAGCCTTTTTCTTTTTTTTTTTAAACCAAAATCCTAGTCTTTTTAATTCAGTTAATTGCTATGGGGAAAGCAAACCACATGGATGAGCTGCATCATTTTCACAGAGTCAGAGAATGTTAGGGATGGAAATGGACCTCGAAAGGTCATCCAGTGCAACCCCCGTGCCAGAATACGATCACCTATACCCAGATCACGCGGGATCACATGCAGGAAAGTCTTGAATATCTCCAGAAAGAGAGACTCCATAACCCTCCTGGGAAGCCTGTTCCAGTGTTCTGCTATCCTCACTGTGATGAAGTTCTTCATGGAACTTCCTGTGCCTCAACTTCCACCCATCACCCCTTGTCCTGTTGTTGGGCATCATCAAGCAGAGCCTGGTTCCATCCTCTTGACACTCACCCTTTACATATTTACAAACATGAATGAGGCCACATGTGAATGTTGTGACATTTGATGTCATCTTTCAACTCCTCCTTAGAGTCCTTTGGTGTGCTGGTTTGAGGCTAATTGGAATATTACAATTTAAAAAAAAATAGATTCTAGGCTGTGAAAAGCAAACAATGGTGACATCTACTTCACTCATAAGCTTGCTGAGATGTATAAAAACAAGGACACAAACATAGATCAGACAGAGAGTCTCTCTCCTCTCTGGGAGCTGCTGTCTCTTCTGACCTTCTGCTGTGTAACCCAACTAATCATTCTGCTTCTAATCCTCCTTGTCAACCCTNTGTAAATAGAGCTTCAGTCCTTAACTTCCAGCCAGCTGAGTCTAGTCTGGGTGATTTTCATAGTCTGAGGTGGGCAGGTAACTCCCAAACCATCACACTTGGTTACAAGGTACTCTCTGCTTCACTCTAGCACAACTGCAATAACTTTCCAACTTTTAATGTCACATAAGTGATCTAAAGAGTAGCTCCCAAGGTGACAGCAAGGTTCCCAATGCAGATGCTCACCACACAGACCTCCAAGACCAGAGTCTCCCAATGCACACACCCCTTTCAGTGCTGGAAAATAATACAGTCCAAGAAACTGTATGTTGAAAGCAGGCTGTCAATAGCAACAGTTCATCATGAAAAAATAGTGATAACTGTCAGCTGCATCTAATATCACTTGTGTTCATCAGGGAATTTGGGGCAATTTATGCCAGGAATCACAGAATCTAAAGTCAGCTCAATGTATGGGAAAGTGCAAATGTTTTTTCCTATGTGACAATAGGTTGTACTTAAAAGAGCTTTTAATTACTTTAAAAGATTTAAATGAAACTTTTCCTCCCCCATTCAGACAAAAAGAGCAACAGGAGAATGAGGCAGAGCCAAAAGAGAAAGCACTGTTTGGATTTCTGATCCAGACTGAATCTTCAAGGCCAGCATACTAGGAAAAGCATTTGTTTGTTTATAAATTATGAAAGCAAAAGCACAGAGGATATGATTCTTCCTCATGTTCCATCCTATCCTAACTGCATAAATATTCAAACACCTAAATTTCCCTTACCTTAGCAGTTCATGCAGAAAGGTCTGTATCACTGGCCTCTTGATAATCCTTAGTTTTTCCAGTTGTGTCACCTGCAAAAATAACCATTGAGGATCTCCTGTGCCACTTCAAGTCACCACTGTCTTAAATAGCACAGAGCAAAAAGTAAGCAGAGAGTTTAACTGCTCCAGTTCCCATGGGGCTCAAAATGCAAAGCTGCAGAACTTCATTAGACAGATAACTTAAAGTACAGGGGGGCAGCTTCAAATCATCCATTGTAAACAGCACATACATATGGTGCCACGCTCTTAATGTCTTGCCTAAATGCTGCTCCTAGGAAAAGCAGACTTGGAAAAAAATAAAAAATCCATTAACTTGTCTCTGGTTTGGGAGTGACAGATTCTTGATATGCTCAACCTAATAAAAATAAGTGGGCCCATGGCTTTACAAGACAAAGTTTAAATCTGCCCTAAAGGATAAGGAAAGCTACGGTGTCAAAGCAGCAGCTGCATGTGAAGCACAGACAAAGCATGACAAGCATGACAGGAGGTATCATATGAATACAAGTACACACACTTGCTCCATATTTAATCTTACATGTTGGTAGAATAATAACATTGATAAAAGAAATGTAAAAATCAAGATCTGTAGGACACGAAAAGAAGTTCTAATTTCATTGCCTTTTATTAGTAGCTGGTAGTTTTCTGGTCCTCTTCACACAAGAAGACATTTTACATGCACACTACATTAATTAGACTTGTAGAAGACATTTCAAGCCTGCCAACTCAACTGCTTTGGGCAGTATTCCACCAGATCTCCAGACAATTTGCAGCTGGAACATCTGAAAAACTCAGGCAAATGGCCACCAACCAAGGCAAAACTAACTCCAAATCACACAAATGTCTGATGGATCCCAGGAGTTCAGAGGCACAGACACCACAGGAGACACTGGAGTCTCCTGGAGTAGTTGCACAGTGATTATGGGCACATGGCAGAAGCTGCATGGACACAGATCATGTCCATGTGCATGTGCTCACACAGAGATGTCAGATTTGCTGTCCTGGGACTTGGAGAGACTGCAAGTTATGATCTGATGACCATTTACAGCATCTTCAGACTTCATTTTCCTATGTCTAGGATCTCAAGCAACACTTACCATAGAGGGAAGAGGAGAGATGAATTTTTGTTATGATATTGAAGACCAGATGTAAGGGATTCAAAAGCAAAAACTGAAATTGGTTCTTCTGTTGGCCCAGCTGTCTTGTATCCTCTCAGACATCAGGAAGCAAGTAAACACAATTTGTATCCAGCTGCCTTAACCATTGAAAAGGTAAGTCTGGGACATGATACAAAATTCTCCTATTTTCTCAAGTGATTTTTCAGTATCCTGGTTGAGATTTGCAAACCCTGATGGCCAAACTTGGGAACCCAAAGATTCCTATGCATACAACCTCATCTAAGTGCTAAGCACCCAAATGTTGTTCTGTGATGATGCCTCTCCCAGTCAAGCAGACTGCTGTGCAATTAATAAGAGTCTCCACAGCACAGAGCTGCTAGCTCTCAGGCTCCAGCATTGCCTGAGCCCTGTGCTTTGTCTGCAGCTTGTTCCTGATGCTGAGTGATGGCACAAGAACAACGAGCAAGCCCCCAATGAGTTGCTGTCTNCTGACAAATGCAGTCAGAGAGCAGGATTTCTCAACTACCCAGTTTCCAGTAAGGGATGACCCACCCCTATTGTTAGGAGAACTGGGAAAAGAGAAGCAGTCTTCTGGTAAGGATACAACTCAGAGAGCACCATCAGGATGCAGCACTGTGAAGAAGCTACCACTTCGCCTACAAGAAGAGTCAGCATTGCACAGGATCAGTTGCCCGTATCCCCAGACTCAAACATCAGAGATGAGTAATGTTAGAGAGGACATGAAGTCTGCTTGACATGCTATAAATATAAAAACATGTAGGCATGTGCTGAGTTCTGTCCAAACCTTTAGTGCCCAGTTTATCCAATTACCATCCCATTTAGCTGAGCAGTGCTGAACTGAAATTCTTCAAGGTTAGGGCCCCGGGAGGAGACTCTTTCCTGGTCAACTCTTTGATTGCATTTACCTCCATCCCTCCAAATACTCTGGATGCCCTCAAACCATCTGGGATAAGCAAACTTGTGCTGAATTTTCTGTCAGTCTAGCTCATTCACTACTTAAGCAGGAGAAAAAAGCCTCAACCTTTGCTTGTTCAGCTAGCTTATTATTGAGGGTAGGCAGTGATGTCCTTCTTCCATAAATATGCTAAAATTAATCCAATTTGCATGGGAATATATAAGCAGCAAATATTTATTCATGATTGGGAGGGAACTGATCTAAGTGTGTAAACTAAAGGTAGACAGAAAAAAAGGGAAAAACAA
>VWYK01089642.1:9651-33752 GCA_013399775.1 Semnornis frantzii
AAAAAATAAAAAATAAAATTGTGTGCTTTTCTTCTCCTGGCTAGGAAGGGTGAGAAGAAGAAAGCATTTATTTTATAGTTATTCTTATAGACTTCTAAGTTTTCCAAAGATTAATTTTGTTCAAGATGTCTTTGGCTACTGATTTGCTCAAAATATATTTCTGAAGTAGTTTTGGAATTGCATATTCCTGTTCTTACTGAGGTGCTTGATTACTTGAGCTTGTTACTTTAATTCATCATACACCTTAGGATTAGTAGTTAATCTGCTTTTCATATTTCATTAATGCTACAACCTTTGCAAAGACATGATAGCAGGAGGCCTTCTGATGGTACTGTGACATTGAAGTATTAATTAACTTTTGCAAACTGATGTTTGTAAGATTCCCCAGGTGATACCTGTATGAAAAATGGGATTGGGAGGGGAAGGCAGAAGTTAAGCTATTCTCAAATTGTATGCAAAGTAGATTATCAAGCCTGCACTGTATATTTCAAAACACTTCTAAACATTTATACGATTCTTATTTGTCTGTCACCTTCTTCAACAAAACTGAAAAGAGAAGTGTTGAAACATCACAGCAGGACACAGTTCATGTGGTATTAACAGCAAGGCTTTGAAGTACCAAGGTTACAAACTGCTCTCAAAGCTTCCAGTTTAAATCTTATAGACTCAGAAAGATCAAGTAATTCAGATAAAGCTTCACATTAATGCTAAAATAGTGCAATACTTATGAGTGTCAAAATTCTGACTCTATACAGAAAGACTGAACATATTTGAACCTTGGCTTTTCCTACCCTGCATATATTCTGTCACAACTTCACTGACCAATTTCCACTAATGAAAGGGGTGAGACTTTGTCAAAAGTATCTGACCTCAAGTTTCAGACCTCAGCTCTTAGAAGACCACTTGCTAGAGTATCATACTGTGGAAACAGAAGCACCTTTCTGGCCAATCTCCTTGCAGAAGTCATTCATCTTTGTCCATAAGATGCTTGGTAAGGAATTCCTACACTGTGTGAGAACAGCTGAAACTCCAGCAAAGCCATAACCACTCCTGGAGCAGAATGTTTGAGACTTTCTTCTTACATGTTATACAACAGCAAACACCCCAAAGTGGATCATTGTCTGAGAAAAATATAATGGGTAATGCAGAAACATTAATGAAAACATATCACTCCTAAGGTACCTTCAAAGAATGGAACTTAGTCACTAGACCTGCAAAATAAATCATAGAACCATAGAATCAGTTAGGGTTGGAAGAGACCACAAGGATCATCTAGTTCCAATCCCCCTGCCTTTGACAGGGACACTCAACCCTAGATCAGACTGGCCAGAGCCTCATCCAGCCTGGCCTTAAACACCTCCAGAGATGCGGCCTCAAGGACCTCCCTGGGCAACCCATTCCAGGGTCTTGCCACTCTCATGGTGAAGAACTTCCTCCTCATGTTCAGTCTGAATCTACCCACCTCCAGCTTTGCTCCATTCCCCATAGTCCTGTCACTACCTGATATCTAAAAAGTCCCTCCCCAGCTTTTTTGTAGTCCCCCTTCAGATACTGGAAGGCCACAATAAGGTCACCTTGAAGTCTTCTCCAAACTGAACAGCGCCAACTCTTTCAGCCTCTCCTCATAGGAGACGTGCCCCAGTGAGGTAATGCTTCAAATCCATGACAACCACCAGCACTAAAAAGAAACAGCAGAGGCTAAGGGAAATTCAGGTTTCAGAAAAGAAACCCTCCTCCTCCTCCTCCTTCTCCTCTGCCAAAGAAGGAATTTCCAAGCTGAAATTGAAGACAGATGAAATGCCTCACAACCAACGTGTCATCTGGTGATATTTCTCTTTCCTACAAATAACATGAACCAACCACTTTAATAATTTAGACAGCCAGCCTGTCTGGGCTCAGCATTCACCCAGCATCATACCCAAGAAAGCAAGAATGAATCCAAATTTTGTCTTTTCTTCTCTATACTGCTGAGGCTCTGAGCTGCTGAACTTCTTGACTACGGTTCTACCACAAAATGTGAAGATACTTGTCAAAAGAAACCACAAGACAAATTATTTATCATTAAGAAATAGATTTCTAAAAAAATCTACAAAGCTCAATCAAGAAACACTGAACATATACTGTGTGCTCTGAAGGACACAGAAACAGAAATAGGTCTGAAGTAGATCAGTATTAAACAAGGCAACAATGTATTTTTCCAACAGTGAAAGGGTTTTTTTAAAGACGATTTTATATCTTCGCCTCGGAAGGATTTATTTTCTAAATTCAAACCCTTCACAGTGATGCAAAGAGCCTCTTCTTCCTCTTCGCACATCCTCCTCCTCCTTGCTTCCCACAGCTCTCGCTCCCCTGAATATAACTACACGACAATACCCTGCTTTGGAGATGCATCTCCCTAGGCCTTGAGCCAGCATGGATGAATAAAATGTTGGGAACAATATGCTCGGTGACTGTGAAAAAGGGATGGCATGCCAACTACTTGTACCTGCTGCCAGCTGCTCCTTAGAGCATTAGTTGCCACTAGGTCTGCAAAAGTCATTTTGCCCCAGTTCTGCCAGATAAGTGACAAAATTCTTGGGGAGTCCTTCTAAAAGGGGGTCAAGGGGAGGGAGCCAAATCTGAAAGGGCCCAGTTCCCTGAAAGCCACAGACCACTGGAACTAAACTCCAGAAGGTTTAGTGAGTTAATATTAGTAGTAACATTTCATTAAAAGGTCTAATATGATTATATTTTGCTGCAGCACCTCAGAAGCGAAAGCTTTGTCACCTCCATCCATCCTTGTATGGATTAGAGTGGTTGGAAATGTTGTGAAACATATCTCCCAGGGTTCTGACTTTTACACACAACATGAATAGTCTCCTAGACAAAGCAGAAGCATTTCTATTCTCTAAGCAGTAGATTTTCCATGATGACTGGCAGGGTTATTTTGTTTTGCTGTTTGTTTGTTTGCTTGGATGTTTTCCCTTTTTTGGGAGAAAGCAAGCATTTGTTCAGCTGACATTGCTTTAATAGTCTCCTAATTCTATTTATCCTGCCACAGCAGTGCCAATACTTCTCTGTCTAGAGAAAATCTGGGTCTTATAGAGATGGGAAAAGATGTTCTGAATCAATACATATGTATGTATGTTTTTAACATACTGAAAATATTCCCTGTGTTTGATTTTAAATCCTGTTTTCCTGTAGTTTTTCCATGTGTATCAGAAATGAACATTGTTTGAATCATCCCAAAACCTAAAGCAAATCTGATTTTTTTTTTTTTTCTAGAAAGACAGAAAAAGCATTTTGGAATTGCAGCTACAAGGGAAGGGTAAATCATGTGCTTTTATATATGTATAATATATATATGTTCCAATCAATTTAATACTCAAAGGATTTGAGAAAGAGGGAGGAGGAGTTTTTATTTCATAGCTTTCTTAACACGGAATTCCTTCATAAATGGAGATGAAAATAACTATCTAGATGTGTGAAGTCATACATAAAGCATTACCAACCAAGCAGATCAGCTATTATAGCATAGCCTTTGAATACTACACTGTGTTTAAAGCTGACTGTTGTCATAATGGATGGAGTCTAAGAATCCTGGGTCTTGCTCCATTCTTGAGCTTGGTTTTGCTCAAGCACCACCTTACAGAGCCTCTTCCCTCCTTTCCACTAAGTTGTCTGCTCCTGACTTTGCAAGCAGTGTCCCTTTGTGCAAGCCCACATCTCTAGCATTGATTTCCAGCATGAGCAGAGAGGCACAGCACAGCAGATCTCAGGTCCATAAGCTGTTTACACTTACTTTAGCCCTTTTTATTGTGAGGATACTCCAAAATCCTTTGTCAGGTTAGCTCCTTAAGACAGCATCATACACATTTATCTTGCAGTTAAAAATACAAAGCTGCACTACCTGTGACCTGAAAGAGTGAAGATTACCTTTCAGAATAAAACCTTAATTTAGGCATTGATTTCTCACGTAAGGAAGAAACCTGCAATTTAGTGATGAGGATAAGAAAGTACAATGTAGTTATGTAATTCACCTTGTCATGGAGAGACTGGTCAGCTCCCAGAGATTACTTAGCACTACTAAATGATTTTCTTGTAGATTATATGTGACAAGAATAGTCTTGGGGAGTTATTACATAAGGACTATGTAAAGTTTATTCATTTTAGTGTAATTCTGACATTTCTAAACTAAAGTCAGCCTGCTTCTTGTTCTTGTGGTGTTGGAGAAGCTCAAAGAATCTCTGGTATGGAAAATATATTCTCATTTCATAACTCAATGTGTCACATCGAGTGACTCTATTAACCACAGTGTACTACCTTCTCCTATTAATAATTTCTACATGCATCATGCTCCACTCACTGGAGAATCTCCTGGTGAACTCTAAACTTACTGCTTTAACACTCACAAGCCCTGTTCTCACTGTCATGCAGATTTAAGGAGAAAAAAAAAATACTGTTTGAAGAAAGACAACTTATGCCAACTGCGGAATATCTAATTCAAGCCTACACTATTGTATTACCGAACCAAAGGGGTAGGAGTCCTTTTCAGACATTCAAGTTTTTGTGGCCCTCCAAAGTGAATCACAGCATCTTAAACGCCAGCACTTCTGATGCCATAATACAATTTAACTTTCACAGAAAGTGGAGTTCAAATATCAGTAGTGGACTTGTTTGTGCAGATCCCACTGCTAAGGTGCAGATTTGGTTACTGGGATGCCATTAGCGTTCATGACCTCCATCCTTTAGAATTCACATGCATTTATAAGATCCCCTCTCTATCTTCTCCAGGCTAAACATGCACAGGTCTCACAGCCTCTCCTCATAAGAGAGATGCTCCAGACCCCAGCTACCCTCGCAGCCTTCTGTTGGTCTCTCCCAACTATTTCCCTCTCTTTCTGGAACTGGAGAACCAAGAACTGGACCAGGACAAAGCAGATGGGGAGGAGCACCTCCCTTGACCTGCTGATGACACTCTTCTTGGTCAGGCACTGGAATGAGCTCCCCAAGGAGGTGGTTGAGTCACTGACCCTGAATATGTTTAAGGGTCATTTGGATGTGATGCTTAGGGATACGGTTTAAGATGAATCTTGTAGAGTAGGGTTATAGGTTGGATTTGGTGATCCTGAGGGGCTTTGCCAACCTGGATGTTTCTGTGATTCTGATTCTTAATGCTCCTGAGGATGCCATTGGTGTGGAGCCATGCTGGATCCAGAGAGTGCTGCCTCCTGTCACTCCTTGGGGCAGCTGGGCCAGCAGAAAAAGAGTCACAGATTTTCTGCAATGCCTGTGGTGAATGTGTACAGTTTTAGAGACTGAGGCTTGGAAACAGGAAAGGGAAGACCAAAACAAAGTGGAACTGTCATAGAAAAGTCAAGTCCCCTCAGAAAGAACTGTTCAAGGTTTTGAGCGTTGGCCACACTGTTTGTAATATATATTTGATATTCAAATCTTTTTGGCTTTCAAGAAGAATGTTGTGCACAAAGATGCCATTTCTATGGAAAACAACAACTGGTCCAGGACATGATATGGCAGTTAACTCCTAATCTAAATGCACCTACATGTCAGAAGACTAAAATGTTTTTCTCAATCTCTTGTATGAAATCAGCACTTCATCTTGTGCCAGTTCCAACCTCCTTTTCTCTGCAAAGTGCTTCATCTGCAATATTTGGTCAGAACAAATGTCATAAATGCTGCTTAGTAAATTCCACATGAGATATTGTAAAAAGTTATCAAAAAATACACAAGACTCCCTTCACTTCCTCTCACGAACCAGATAAAGAAATAAATTACTTTGCATATTAATGTGTTGTGCAAAATTTTAGACAGAAGTAATCAGGAGCAACATGTTTAAAGGGCATCACTAAAAGGAGGGGGAAAAAAATAGAGGAGGTGGGGAAAAAAGAAGCAGAGAATCTTGACTAAAACCTTGGCAGTTCCCATATGACAAACTGTTTTGAGAAAACATCCCTATCAACTTAGATTAATGCAGATTAATCTTTAGTTATTCTAGTATGGGTGACAAAAATAAGATCCTCACAAGAAGAAGTGACAGATTCCGGTTATTAGGTGATAAAAGCTGCCTAACTAGTCTAATACATCAATAATTTCCAGGGACACTTTTTTATCATTGCCATCTTTTGTTTTCTAAAATATTCCTGGGTTCATGCTGATGTGAATGCTTCAGCCACATCCTCCAGAGCTTTTTGGCAATTTTACCCTGTAGTAGTTAAGAGTACACAACAGCATGATTTTATTACTCAGCTTCACACCCTCTAAGATAAATTTCTGTCATCTGCATCAGATGCAAAGCAATATTTATTCTCTAAAGCACATAACATCATTTCCATGTGCACAATCAGTGCAGCAGGTGCTCTTGGAGTCACTTTCCCTGGAGGTGGTCCAAAAACATGTAGATGCAGCATTTCAGGGCATGGTTCAATGGCCACGGTGGTGCTAGGCCAGCAGCTGGACTTGATGGTCTTAGAAGTCTTTTCCAACCAAAACAATTCTATGATCTGAAATTCTATGATCTGAAAACCATTGCTTAAAAAGGGCATGATGGGATTAACAAAACCCAACATTCTCCTTCAAGGAACATAGAAAGGCAACATAACGGAAAATTACCAAGGTTATGTATGGAAAAAAAATCCAAAGCAAGAATCCTTACTTGTGCAAGGTGTGAGTTGGTCGATCATTTTTCTCCAGTTGTCCATAGCAGCTAGTTTTTGCTTCAGGAATGAAGGAATATTTTTCTAGCATGGCTGATGCAGCAGTGGCAATAATTCCAAGGCCATCTCGTACCCGAGCTTCTAAACTGTAGTCCCATTCATCGTAAGATGCTGAAATGAGTCCTGAAGGAAACTCCTTGGGAGTGATTTCTGTGTTACCACTAACCAGGCTGGGAACTATCCAAAAGAAATCATAGCCAGTAAGGCCCAAGGAACGAGCCTCATCCAGTATGTAGACAGCTTCATCCTTGGAACAGTAGAGCAGTATGACGGATGAATGAATTTTCTTCAGCTGAATTTGGGTCTTGGCATCTCCAAAAGCGGTATCAAGTATGATGACATTCTGCATGTCCCAGCCCACAAAACTATTTTCCACTGTGGTCTTAATGACATTGATGAAGTCTCGATATCCAGGGAAGGTGGTGGTCACCAGAGAGAACACATGCCAGTCATAATCTTGCATGATCTTCAGCATAATGATGGCTTCTTGCTGGATGGAAGCCCCAAACTGGAAGAACGTGGACATCACATCCTAGAACACCAAACACAGTAAAAGATTACTAAGGATGTGGAAGTCTGAAAGGAAAAGACTAATTCTTCTGTCCTCTTTGGACCAATATGGCTACCAAACTTTCATTGCATTCCAGCTCTGTGTCTTATCAAAATTATATGATTAATATGTGACACCGATCATAAATAAGTACCACAGTTACTTAAAATACTTGCCAAAAGGCAACAAATTGGTATTTACATAGGAAATGTGAGTGCCTGATCACTTGAAGACAATAAGTCAAATGAGTACTTATTGAGGAAGCTCCCTAGAGACAGCCACCCACTGTTAAACAACTCATCTTCAGCAGGTACCTTGAGTTTCATTGACCATATTACAAATGTGACTCGACAAATTTGTACCAGTTTTTAGTTACAACAGAAATAAATTGCAATGCATATATAATTGCAAATGTATACATATGAAGTTCTATATTCCAGATCTAATATCTGAGGGATTCTTCATTTCTACATGTTCACTGGACTTGGTGGAAGCTGTCAAACTCCAGAGAAGTAGATTTATCATCCTCAGGTACTGAGTTAATTACTGTCAGTGAGCTCACTACTGATCATGCTCCATTCAGAGCAAATGGCCCATCGATGTCCAACTTTGAATTGACAGGACAGCAATGCAGGGATAACCAGCAAGCTGCTAGTGTCCTCACAAAAGGACTTACATGTAAGTAGTACTTGTCTTAGGCTTTTACAGTATTCATAGCATTTCCTACAGCATAAGGACAGGTGCTTCATATTAACAACATCCATCAGAAACAAGCTACAGTACTTTGTTGGCACTAAATTTATGAACATTTACATTGGTCTATTTTCACTGAGTTGCTATTAAAATCTATATCTCTTTTTTAATTTTACATTCTAGATTTCTTTACATCACAATTATTAGAGTACCAGCACTACACACAGGAAGCTATATAACTCTCTGTTTTCATTTTGCTTCGGTATTTATTCCTGAACTTACTTGCACCATTTTCAGATACATAAAGCATGAACTCCTGCTGCACGAAGAACTTTTGATTTAAAAATAAGATATTAACCATTCATGATTACCTGTGCAGCATTTATGAGAAAGACACACACAGCACTTTGAATTTAAAGAGGTTCATGAGCATGGGTGCAAACAGCTGTCCTGTTTTACACTCGTAGGGCACAGAACCAGATTAACTGAGCTTTGTGGCAAGGTGGTATTAAACATACAATTATCAGTGGGTAACTTAGCTTTACAAGTTCTGCATTCTGTCTACAGGACACTATTCAAAGCAAACTGAATATCTAAATTTTTTGATAAAAGATGAGGATTGTTAGCACTTGTCAAGTGCTAAGAACCTGACACCAGGATTTTATATTGTTTGACAGCAATGAAAGTCTTACACTATGGGTCAGACCATGAACACCGATATCGAAGGAATAAAATACAGCCTACTCATGGTAATGAAACAATCTGTCATGTCTTCCTTGGTACCTCAAAGATGGTATTCTTAATGCCAGTGCCAAATTTGAAGTGGGTTATTATAGAGATTATAAAACATATTGTGCTGGTTTGAGGCTAATTGGATTATTTTAATAAAGAAAATTATACTGTGGGCTGTGAAAAGCAAACACTGTGATGTCTGCTGTACTCAGAGGCTTGCTGAGATGTTTGCAAAAAGATAAGGGTTTCTCGAGCAGGCAGTCTGGGTCACGGGCTATCAGCTTCTCGGGCTAGCAGCTCTGGCTTCTCCTCTCTGCTGAATAACTCCATTAACCACTTTTCTTCTAATCCTCCCCAGCTGATCCTCCTTGCGTGTAAGGCAAACCTTGGGGTAAGGTGTAGGGGTGGGGAGAAGGTGGAAGGGTGGTTGGGAGCCCCTCCTGGGGTCTCTGATTTCTGAGAGGGGAGTTCTGTTTCTGTATTACCTTTACCTTGTATATTTCTGTAACTATTCCTGTATATAGTGTATATATCTGCTTGTATATTGTGCTGGGCTGTAAATAGAGCTTCATCTCTTAACTTCCAGCTGGCTGAGTTCTAGTCTGGGTCATTTTACAAAGCATGGGAGGGCGGGGAACTTCCAAACCATCACACATATTTAGAAGTGAATTAGGAAGATTTGATAGTTGAAAGTTTCTAGGACCTATTTCCTGGTGACCTGCATTGTACACTTCAAAACTACCTAATAAAGAAGCTTTTCATCTGGGGACATCTACAGCTAAAGAAGTCCAGCAAATAGATAATCTGCTCAGAGTCAGTGGTTTAATTACGGATCTACAATTAAAAAGTAAATTAGATATGTAGATACAGTGCCATGAAGCCAAATTTGCTGTAGCTTTCTAATTGAACATTAAGAAATTTCATAACACAAAGCCAAACGCCTTGGTTTTCCTCTCCAGCTCTTACCTTATGCTACTTTTGTATTTGTGGTTGGGCTAAATAACAGTAAACGTAAGTAAAATAATCTATAATAAATGAAAAAATATTATTTCAATCATGTCCTTTCACTTTATTCCATTTCTATGTAGCATTTATGGCTACTAATGTAGTGGAACAATTTTCAAACAATATATTCCCTGTGCTCCTTCATGCATCATAAGGCACTTCTCCAATAAGACAACTGAAATCTTTGAGGGCAAAAAACAATGCAGAAGGACATTCCCAAGTGTGACCTTTCTAACTAGTAAATATAGAATTTTTTTTAAACCTCGAGCAGTTCTTATCCTTTTCCCTAGCAATGGACTTTGTCTTGTGCACAACAGCCTTTATAGGGGCCTCATAACGAAGGAAAAGTAAGAATAAAACCTTTCCTTTTCTAAACATTTTGTTAGAAAAAGTAGTTTATGAAAGGAGTTTTGATTAAACACTTTTTTTAGAGTTCATTCTTATTATGTGAATCCACTCCACATAGTTGTGAATGTGACTCTAGTCAAAATCAGGCAAGTATTTGTGATCAGAATGGTAAACAAAAATTTGCAATTATATGGCAAAAATAACTTGTTGTACCACTTATCCAATGCAAGAAACTTCTTTACAAAGGAATCCCACAAGTACATCTCAAAACATGAAAATCCAAAAACGTTGTTAGCAGAAATTCAGTTCAAAGAAGTTATGTATATTAACTAATGTTTTATTTGATTTTTCTGGTTTAGCTTCTTGGCTTGATTCTACCACAGCCATGTAAGAGAAGGCTTCGAGGAGACAGAGGAGCCTTCCAGTATCTAAAGGGGCCCTACAGGAAGGCTGGGGAGGGGCTATTTACAAGGTCTTGTAATGACCGGACAAGGGGCAATGGGTTTAAACTGGCAGAGGGGAGATTTAGACTGGATGTTAGGAGGAAGGTCTTTACAGTGAGGGTGGTGAGACACTGGCACAGGTTGCCCAAGGAGGTTGTGGCTGCTCCCTCCCTGGAGGGGTTCAAGGCCAGGTTGGACAAGGCCTTGAGTGACCTGTACTAGTGGGAGGTGTCCCTGCCTATGGCAGGGGGTTGGAACTAGACGATCCTTGAGGTCCCTTCCAAACTTACTATTCTATGATTCTATGTAATAAAACACAGCAAAGATGAGAAAGAGAACAAACAGAAACCTTTTGTTTCTGCCTTGCATATGAACACAGAGTCGATAGCAAAACATCCCCCGATATCTTGCACAACAGAAGGAAGCACGCCTTCACTTGCTTCTTGCTTAACATTACTCTTTAAGGTTGTATACAAAATAAAATACTGTCACTCCAAGACAGAGCATTTCAACGTTCCCATGCTTCTGCACAAAACAAGGTAGCTCGCTGTGGTGTTGTCATTGCATAGATGAATATATTAGGATAAGTTGCTTTTTAATTAGCGTACTTAATCTACAAATCTGTCACTGCTAGAATGGTACATTTCACTTCCCTAGGTCCAGGATATAACAGGAATGTTTCTCTCAAAACCTCATCCTCAGTTATTTTCATCCCATCTCACTTTCCTAGCTGCAGCTTTTCCAAGAGATCAGCGGGGCCACACTCGCAGCTGCTTGTAACAGAAGAGGTAAGCCCTGACAGGAGTTTATGTCTACTAGGGAAAAAGCTGCAAGAGTTGGTTAGTTAATGAAAAAGCCATTTGCTGTCTAAAATAGTGTACCTTTTGTTAAACCAAGATGAAACACTAAACCAAAACAAAATAGGGGTCAACATAGGGCCAAACTGATTTTTCACTTGGCAGACTTGTTAAAGACAGTTGCTCACTGGTAAGACTATGTTATGACAAGAAGAAAAAAAAAAAAAAAAAACAACAATATGAAACACAGATTAAAAAGCAATCCAGAGGATGATTTTATTCAGCTAAAAATAAGATTATTATGACAGGACTGCAAGTACAACTTTAACATAATCTTAATTACTTCATTCTTATTCACTCTGTATCTTCTGGGCAGAGATACAGACAAAACTATTTTTCTCCTATATTACACCACTGTACCTTAGAATTTCCATTTTCCTAACAGATTTAGGACATGTGGTGCAAGCTCTGCATATACAATGCAAGCTGTTTCCTATTTAATGAATTATGGGAGTTATTTGGCATTTTTATGAAGACTGGAGATACTGAAAGCCAGAGATTAGTCATGAATTGAAGCTGAATAATTCAGCATCACATCAAGAATGTACAGAAGGAAATTATTTGTACCAATCTCAAATGTAGGTAAATAATGTATCTTGTAGTGTGTTAACTTGGTACCATTTTTCTTGGATTCCTTGAAATGATGTATTGATCCCCTGGTAAACATGAAGTGGATTGTGTTTATCTGTCATGACTATCTAGGTTTCAGCCCTACAGTTTTCCTTTGTGGTATTGCACAGAGCCAGGCAAAAATTCCAGTAAATGCAAACACTGAAGTGCAGGAGCTGAAAGGAAACCTCTCCTCCCAAGATACCCTGCACGTTTCTAAACTCTTAAGTTATTAAATTCCTGCCTCTATTCATTAACAGTATAGAACATTCAATTCCCAACACAAACATCTCACTAAGGCGCCCAGGGGAAAAAATCCTCCCCCATTATTACCATGGGAGCAATTTAGGGGAAATTATACAAAATTATGTACGTTCAGGAAAAGCAGAGCAAATGTGAGGGTGGAAATAATTTAGTAATTATTACAAACAGCAGAAAAGACTTGCTTCACAAGGACCTGTCATCCTTCTGGCCTGAGACATGGCAAATACATGCACAACCCTGCCTGCAGGTCTCTACTGATACAAAGCTCTCCTTTGAGGATCATGCTCCTACCCTCACACTTGGGCTACAGAGCCGCCCAGGCCCCACGCATCTCCTACCAACGCCACTGCCCCGTGTGGGACACCCTGGCTGCTACCACTCTAAAAAAGGCTCTAGCAAAGTCCATGCCCAGCCCCAGTGGAAACTGAATTGCCCCTTGCACTTGACCTGAAGCCTGACTCATTCTCCTGTCCTCATCAGCAACTCCCAGACCTACCATGTCAGACTTCTCAGGCTGGGTGGTGAATGGCTGGAGAGCAGCCCTGAGAAAAAGGACCTGGGGTTCTGGGTTGATGAAAAGCTCAGCATGACCCTGCAGTGTGAGTGCAGCCCAGACAGCAACAAAGTGGGCTGCACCAAAAGCAGTGTGGGCAGCAGGGCAAGGGAAGGGGATTCTGCCCCTTTACTCTGCTCTCCTCAGACCCCATCTGGAGTACTGTGTGCAGTTCTGGAGCTCCCAGCACAGGAAGGACATGGAAGTGTTGGAACGGGTCCAGAGGAGGCCATGAAGATGCTCAGAGAGCTGCAGCAGCTCTCCTATCTGAAGGGGGCCTACAGAAAGGCTGAGGAGAGACTATTTACAAGGTCTTGTAATGACAGGACTAAGGGTAATGGGTTTGAACTGGCAGAGGAGAGATTTAGACTGGATTTTACGGGGAAGTTCCGCACAGTGAGGGTGGTGAGACACTGGAACAGGTTGCCCAGGGAGGTTGTGGATGCTCCCTCCCTGGAGGTGTTCAAGGCCAGGTTGGACAAGGCCTTGAGCAACCTGTTCTAGTGGAGGTGTCCCTGCCTATAGCAGGGGATTGGAATTAGATGGTCTTTGAAGTCCCTTCCAACCTCACCATTCTATGATTCTATGTACTGAGCTGGACAGGAGAGAGCAGAGGAAAGCAGGGCAGGGGCTTTGCAAATGAGGGCACCTGGGCTTTGCAGTCCTCACACAATAAATTTTAAGTTCTGCAAATCTGCCCACATAGACCTGTGAACATATTTCACCATTTGTCTATGAGAAGAGAAAGGCCTTCTAGCAGAGTTAGAACAGGGATGGAAATTTTGTTACTATAATTTAACTGGTGCAAATGCAGAGCCACACAAGGCATAAAGGTCAGCAGAAAGGACAAACCAAAGCTCTACTTTTAAAATAAGAAGTTTCCTCTGGGAGAGGAACACAAGTTAGAAAAGGGCAGTAGCAAGCAAGGGAATACATTATGGCTTTCCAACATCTGACATGTCCCCTTTTATTATTTCAAGGAATAAATATCAGAGAAACATGATTTTGAAAGGTTAGCACCAGCTTAATCAAGCATGTTCTTTCCCATTTCCAGAGGGAGCCTGCAGGGATTCATTTTGCAGAGGCTTCTGTATTTTCAGGTCATGGTTTTATCCTAAGAATTTTGCCAGACAGGGGATAGGGTTTGTGTTCTGTTTTGTTTTTTTTTTTTTTCTTTAATATATCAATTTAATTTTACACTACCTGTTTGTCTTATTTGGTCCTGCTACAAGAGCTGCAGTGCATCACTATTTTTTCACTATATCAGGATAGAAAATAAACAAATACAAAGGAACAAGAACCTGGTTTCCACAGACCATTGCAGAGTACATTGAGTTTTGATCCTTTACATCCTTTGAATAATGCAGCATCATGTCCAATAAATTAAAGTAACTCAACATGCCATTACAGTGAAACAACAGAAGACCTGTTTTGCACATGGCTCATGAACTATTGCCTGGGCTGGAACACACCATATGGGTATTCAATACACCATAGATCATTCAAACATTGGACATTGGAATGTCTCAGTCTGCACTCCTGTTCAACCAAGACAGCAAGTGCAAAATGCTTTCAATGGCTGAAATGACACCAATGAGCATGTGGCCAAACTTGTTAAAATCCTGAAGAGGATCACACAAACCAACAGGGATTACTATGTGGTCATTTGACAAAAAGCTTATTCACAATACCCCTCCTTTCTAGATAAAATTCAACTTGCAGAGTTACAGAAATGCCTTAACTTTGAGTATTTTCATGAGGAAGGGCAAATTTGTGGTTCTGTTTATATGAGTACCAGCTATTATACAGCTTTTGGGGTGAAAGAGAATTCCAACATGTAAGAAGTAGAGTATTGATGTCTGTAAGGAAGATAGGGGAGAATAAACACTATTTTCAGACAAATTCCACTTGCTTTGTATGTTCAAATATTTCTTCAATACATAAATCAATCACTCTAACCCATACAAGATCATGTGGTCCTGTAGATGAGTGTAAAATGTTAGTATTATCATAAAATATTTGTCCTTTATGGGGATGAGATTTGTACAACTCTCTTACTTCCTAGAAGTATTTCACCATGAAAATAAGTATTGAAAAAAATACTGTGACCTAATATATCACTTAGCAAGAAGTACCATTTCTCTTATGCCCCTTGTCATGGCTGCAGAGAAACATTTTGCCATTTCTTAAATTTAGGGGCCTGATTTGCTCATGGTTTGTACAAGCAGCATCCTCCTGCTTTATTCATGTAATTAGTCAGCACTAAACTGACGCAAGTAAATAGTCTCTTGAAGAGCCCAAAAATACCTCATCTTCCAGGGGAAAACGACTTTAAATTAGCCATGCAGTACATCTTTCAGCTCAAGGAACACCTGAGTTCACAGTGAGAGCTCTTCAAACAGTTGTTATGAATGATGGGAGAGCAATCAGGAAAGTTAATGACTTTTCAAAGACAGGGAAGGCAATTGCTGTGACGATACTCTAGCAATACCAGTGAAAGTAACTGCCTTTCTGCTATACGGGAACATCTATCTGCCAACAATTCACATTTGATACATCACAACAAAGTTGTGGTGATAGCATTAGAAGAAAATAGGGTCCTGTGTCTGCTCTCCCCACAGCAAAGTGAGAAAGTTTAGGACAAGTTGATGATGATCTATTCTGGACAAGTTGCCTAACTGGATGAGAAAAAAAATGAACAATGAAACAATGCTACGAAATGAGGAAGAAAGAAAACCAAACCACAATCTTACCACAAAGTTTTCAAAATGTACTGGCCGGAAGGAGGAAGGTCTAGACATATTTTTAGAAACAACAGAAAACAGAATAATTTATCAGAATGGCAGAAAGCTTTACACCAGGTAAGGGAAATAAAAAGCATCAGTAACCTTATGAATAAGTCCAGTCAAAGGCCAAAGGATAGACATGGAAATACAAAGGGAGGAAAAGCCTGGATTACTTTCCTCTCCTAGTACTGGTATTTCATAGTAACTCCTATAATTTACTTCTAGAAATAAAAAGCCACAAAGACATATGCTGGATGGAGGATACCAGCCAAGAGAGCCAGACAGGTTTCTGGAAAATAAATAAAATTCTTGGTACCAAGAGGATCCGTCCTCTCTATCACGCTCTCATATTCACACTGGGAACATTTATCGCGTTTCACAGAACCACAGAATGTTAGAGGTTGGAAGGGACCTCCAGAGATCATCAAGTCCAACTCCTTTGCCAGAAACAGGATCACCTAGGGTAGTTCATGCATCTAGGTGGGTTTTGAAAGTTTCTACAGAGGGAGACTCCACAACCTCTTTGAGCAGCCTGTTCCAGTGCTCCATTGTAGGGAAAGACTCTGTATTAGCTGGATATGTGAGCAAATCCAAGTTAACTAAGTTTGCTAACTGCAAAATTGTAGGCTGAACTTTCTCAAGCCTGCTTGGTATGTTTATCTCAACAGCCAAGGACACAAGCTATAGCAGCTGCAGAAGAACTACAATAACAACCTGGAATTAAGGCATAACCATGGCCAAGGGCAGGAAGATTCAAGGCAAACAGGAGGCGTTCTAACAGATAGCAATGCATCCAACTGCTCCGTTTCTCACAGCGCACCTTAACGAATTAGACCAATTACACAATTCCACCAGAGTTTGTATTTGGGCGATTTGAGCCAGCTGGTTGGGTCAAGACCTTGTCCCTTAAATGATTTGTCCAATTGCTTTTGTAATGGGCTGGCTTGAACAGTCTGCTAGAAGGGTATCAAAATGCATGTTCATATTTCAATAAATGGACAGTGGCATTGCTTGCATCACATTGGTCTGTGTGTGGCTCTGTCCGGATCTCTCGTCAGTTGGCTTTGTTCCAGGACCTCCCTGTACCAGGTACCAGACCAGGCCATACCGGGCCTCCCTGCTTCACTCCATCACCCTCACTGTAAAGAAGTGATTCCTCATGTTGAGAGGAGTACTATCAGTACCAAGATTCTACATATTTTACTATCCAAAAAAACCATGCTGGGTTTTGATGAGGAAGAGAAATTCCACATTTCAGTCTGTGAGTATAGAGAATTATTTATCAGATCAATTAGTTGATTTACTTTGAACCACATCAGCTCCCATAAGACCACCAGAGGTGGACTTCTCTTGATTCATAGGCGACCTAGAGAACTTCAATAGATATAAAATCAAAGCATTTAGGTTATAGTGAGTTACATTATTTCTTAGAGCAGATAGCAAGTTTTAATTATAAATCTTGACAACAACCCTGCTGTTAATGGACATGTTTGCTGAAAACAGCCTTGTATATGAGGTTTGACTGTCTGGTTTCAAAACAACTCCCTGATAAGCAGGTTTCAAAAAAGGCAGATGGACAAAAGAAAATTCTAAAAGTTCCAAGAAGATCCAAAACCAGAAAGAACTGGAAAAGCAGTGGCTTATCATACTCTTTCAATAAGAAAGAGAAGCTTGTTAAGATGTATTTATCACATTTACAATGAGTAACATTTAATTCTACTTCAGTCTTACTGCCCAAAAAGGTTCTGTCATTAGTCTTTAAAAAACACAACGGCCCCATTTTGCCTTGATTTACATTGCCAGCCTTCTTTATTTCTCCCCCCATATCAGTCACCCATATTAATCTTACTCTTCCCCAGCTATCAATTTAAACGTGCGCAAAAGTTACTGTCAGCCGCCCACAGAATACGTTAGAATCCAATTTCCTTGACATCTTTTTGGGTACCTGCTAAAATAAAATATGTAGATTTGGGTTTGGTTTTTTTTTTTTTTGGTGGTTTTTTGGTGGTTTTTTTTTTTTTTCAGTTTAATGCTAATATTTTAGATAAATGAAATGTGTTTACATTACTATTGCTCTGGAATCAAAACAATGTAAGTTGCTTGAATAGCTTTGAAAATTGTCAAGAATCAATGGTATGCAATAATTCATCCCCAGGACAAATTTTGATTCCAGATACTTGGTATCTAATACACTAAGCAGTTCCCTCAACTGTAAGGTAACATTGCAGAGCAATTTAGATACGGATTGCAAACCTTCAGCCTAAAGGAAAGGTTATTATGAGAATTTGGAGGTGTTGAGGACTAGAATGATTCTGTCAAATTTTCTGTCAAATCTTATCTAGTACAAGTATTGCACAAGAAAACTCTGCAATGACTACTTTCAGCGCATGTATCAGCCAACTGAGTCCTGGGCTGCATCAAGAGCAGTGTGGGCAGCAGGGAAAGGGAGGGGGTTCTGCCCCTTTACCCTTTTCTGCCCCTTCTCCTCAGACCCCATCTGGAGTACTGTGTGCAGTTCTGGAGCCCCCAGCACAGGAAGGACATGGAACTATTGGAGTGAGTCTAGAGGAGGCCATGAAGATGCTCAGAGGGTTGCAGCAGCTCTCCTGTGAGGACAAGCTACAAGAGTTTGGGCTCTGCAGCCTGGAGAANAAAATTTGTGACAGGATTTTCAGGTAGTTTTTGCCATTACAAGCTTTAAAACCAACACCACCCATATTTATAAATCCTGTAAATAGAATCAGAACTTTACTTACCCACAATAACACTTAAATATACTATAGACAAGAACCCAGCATTAAATCCAGAATCAGCAACAATTAGACATTTAATGGCAGTTGAATCAAGCCAAATAGACTGATTACTTATAACATGTATATGCATGTATGTGTAAATGCTAGGCATTATATAGAAAGAGATGCATAATTAAATAGCAATAAAAATGCCTCAAGACATCATCTCCTTATCTGAAAACATTTGGTCTCAATTGAATGCTAAAATAGATCTTGCAGTGATGAGAAACCAGAAAACCATTAACTAAGTCATTTCCATACATCTACACTTAACAACTGAAAATGAAGGCAACAAACAACCTCCTCCTCCACCCACTCTCACCAAATGGTGAGCAAATAAAAGAAATATAAAGCCATTTAATTTCTACTGCATACTCTCTTCATGAGCCAGGATTCTTGGATCAGCCACCTCTGTCTACCTAGCCTGCTTCAGCAGCACTCAACTGAAGAGAGAACTCCAATAGCAAAGGGCTAGTGGGCAGGACAAAGAGGGAGACAGACAGGCAGGAATTTTTTTAAGGGGAAAGGTGAACAGAGTTCAAGAACAGCTTTTCATGGCAACAGAGACTTGTAGCATATATTCAAGTAGCAGAGGAAGACGACTGTAAGAGAAGAGATTCAAGAGTCTTGACCTCTTCAAGAAGATATGTGTTTTGGTTCCCCAGGTAATGTGAGTGCTCAAAAAGAAGTACAAATCTGACTCACCTGCCTTTGGAAGGCACAGTCACAAAAACATGATTTTTCAAAATACTCACTGTGCTCCTCTGCTCTTACGTACAGTCAGTAGATCTGAAGAATAGTGGGTACTCCAGGGAAATACCACTTATGCTTTTCCATTATACTTTCCTCTTGAAGGCACCATCTTTGGACAAGGCTATGGCTGTCCTTCCATTATGCTAATAGAAATGCCATGCTTTTTCAAAGTCCATGATCAGCCCACTAGTCTAGCAATGAACATCCTTTCCTGTTCTACATTTCATAGCAGCAGAGTCAAAGCAAATTCAGTTACCAAATTTTTTGTATATATGATCTATATGAGTACTTACATATCATCCTAGCTCAAGATGAGAGAATGGCCAACTGCATATCTTAGAATGAATTCCCTTGATAAGAACACACTGCAAAGTACACCATCAATGGATGTTTCACAGGTATTCACAGAACTACTAAATGATAGGGGCTGGAAGGGATCTCTGGTCCAACCCCTATGCTAATGCAGGTTCATCTGGAGAAGGTTGCACAGGAACGCGTCCAGTAGGGCTTTGAAAGTCTCCAGAAAAGGAAATTCCACAACTTTTCTAGGCAGCCTGCTCCAGGGCTTCAGCAATCTCAAAGGAAAGAAGTTTTTCCTTAAGTTCAAGTGGAATTCTTGTGTTCTAGTTTGTACCCATTGTGCCTTGTCCCAGTGTTGACTACCACTGAAAAGAGCCCAGCCTCATCCTCATGACCTCTACCCTTTCAATATTCATATGCATCTCTCAGTCTTTTCTAAGATAAAGAGCCTCAGGCTCTTCTCCCAAGAGAAATGTCCCAGTCACTTTTGGGGCGCTTCGTTGGGCTCTCTCCAGTATTTCCCTGTCCTTCTTAAACTGGGGAGCTCAGAACCAGGCACAATACTCCAGTCATGGCCTCACCAGAGCAGAGTAGATGGGGAGGAGAACCTCCCTCGATCTGCAGTCTTTGAAGAATCAGAGCTGAAGTGACAAAAGTGGTGAATATATGTACACAAAAAGCTCTGTTGTATCTAGTTTTTCTGTGTCTTCCCACACTGTTCTGCACTTTCAACTGAAATCTGCATTTTCCTTTTGGCACGCTTTTTTAGCATGCGTCAACTTACTTAGCTACAAGAATATCAGACATCAAGAGATTTGCCAAGCATTATTCCCATGAGCAAATAATACTTTGGGCAGAAAAGTTTTACCAACATATTTTCAAATTACTGAGATTTTGACATGAGCAGTAAAACTATTTCTTCTATAATACAGCTTAGTTCAAGTTACTTTTCCTTAGTTAAGTGGAGGAAAATATCCTTAAATGTGGTTCTGGTTTACATTAAATATCAAAAGGAAAACATAACACTGAGGAAGGCAGCACTCTAAATGCTACGTTTTGGTTCTTATTACAGAATTGATAGTCATACTAGATACAGTAAATCCTGCACTGCCATAGCAAACTGAGTATCTCATTTCCAGCTACAGAAAACCTGTTTGTACAATGTTCAGTATACAGCACAAAGAGGACTGAAGGAATCCTCTAAAACCTGCACAATACCTTTATAGTCTGAGGAGAGAAACATAATAACCCTTGTATTGAATACAAGTAAATAACAAAACACAGTATTTGACTTGATGCTTTCAATGCCAGAATTTTTTTAGTTGCATTTGACAGCACTCTGCATGTAACTGTTGCCTATATGGGCACAGCACCACACAAATCAAAAATTTCAATACATTCCTATAAAAAATATGAAAACAAATGTCAGGGGTTTTCTAACCTAAGTACAAAACACCATTTTTAAACTAATCTCAGTCTAGACTACAAGAGCTGATAGATTTAAGTATCCATAATGCAACTAAATGAAGTCCCCTCATGTGTGAATTTGATGGGAGATCAGAGTGGTCAAGAGTCTCCAAAAGTGTGTATGTTCATCCAGAAAGGAGTATCTGCACAGGTATGAGAGTTTGGCCATCTTCATTTTATTTATGCTACTCCAGGTGGCCTCAGAAAAATGTTTAAATACTGAGTTAACTGAAATAGATGGACAAACAACACAAAGTGAGGGTGCTTTCTCATTTTCATTAATGGAACTCTGCATCAAAGGGATTTAGATGCCAATCCTTTGGNCTTCATCAAAAGGGTTTTGAATCCCAACCTTTTGGTTTTTTTAAAAAAAAAAAAAAAAAAAAAAAAGCCTTCCATGCAAGACTGCTAACAAACAAAACACCTGTTTTTGCAAGTTGCTAAGTGCCTTCACTTCCAGACATAAAAGATAGCCCTTGTTACATTTCAGGGACCTTATGTAACAAACCTTGTTAAGAAAGTTGCAATTGAAGTTTAGATTTCAATGTAATAGACACAAGGGATTGTGCTTTGCCTTAAACTAGCTTATCTTGATTTGTCTCCATTTGTGTTCCCTAGTGCCACGCCCTAGAACGGCAATTTTCAATTCACAGACTACAAAATTGCTCTTCCTTTGCAGGTCCTTTAGAAATAACCCACGGATCTTCTAGTGTCCAAAGTCCAGTCTGAAAAATACTGAGACTGGGAAGTATCATCCTAGCTATTTCTATCTGATACTTGCTATTTGCAGCAGGTATAATATTTCATCATAATTAAACATCTTATTAGAATATGTACTCTAGGACTGATCCTTAAGCTTGCCACTGCTTACTGTGACATGATGTACTGCCAAAAAGGAAAATAAAAAGCCGTGACCTGATTCTTTGTAAACTCCTGGAATATGGGAGAAATGTGGGGGAAATCAAGGAAGATCTCACTGCACAGTTCTCACTAGGCAGTTCTGGCACTACTTTCCATGAATTACAACTCTCTCCACAACAGTAGTGTGACTTCAAGTTTGCCAGATGATGATGATAATTCATGTTACATTAATGGATAATTAAGAAGCTGAATAATGAAGCTGGACTGAATCTCCCCCTTTTGTGCATTGAAGATGGATCTATGGTGCAAAGTTTGTCCTGTGTTCAGAAGCAGATACATCTCATTTTAGGGAGAAATATGTCTATTTCTTCAAAGCCCTGCTAAATAAGGCAGGCCTCCTGCACAGTGTGTATTGAAAAAGTGAGAAAGAAAAAAAATGGCACATGCAAACCATGCCATCTTTTGTGGTATGCTCCATTCCACAGAAAGTAGAATCGTTTCCCCTATGCAAAGCTATTCAGCAGGTGGATACCTGATTGGATGGAAGTTCATTTGAGATCCATGATTCTTCTCAGTGGACAGATCAGTTGCAACAGTTTGTCAGTTCATTAAAAATCTCAAGAGAAGAAGGCAGTAAAAAGCTCATACAGAGAATTACTCTGTTCTCATCCTTCCTGATTTCTACGGAAGTAAACTCATTTGCTGAGGATCAAGACATGAGTAGGTATTAACAGGTCACTGAGAAGCCTCACTACAAAACACACAAAGAATAAATGACGGTGTTTGCATTACCAAACACGCTGCAGGGAATGGATCAATGTCCCACAGTGTGCATCTTTTTTTCTCTACTCAGTCTTCCTTGCACAAAGCAGCCTGGCACAGACTTCAAAAATCACTGGCAAGGAATCAAGAATCACTGAGCAAAGGACCTTTGACAGCGGGAGTGCCCACACACTGAAAAGTGAGCAGTTCCTCAGCATAAGCCTGGGCAAGAAGAGTAGATGTTAGAAAGCAGCACAGGGGAGGAGGAGTCAAGGGATGTGAGTACCTGCTGACCCATGAGTTGAACTTCCTGCTCCTGACACCTTGTTAGGAATTGCACAAATAAAAATTCATTCTGTAACACTGCCTCTGAAAGCCATTTTCGTGAGAGCTCATACACCCTATACTACCTCTGCTGTCCAGAGCTGACATAGGGCCAGAGAAAAACTTTCAGCACATTGAAGACACCATTAGAAATAGATGAATTGTGTAAAGCAAATTAAGTCCCTTGTAGGCAGGTAGATATTTTCTTGCACTCTTTGTGGATCATGTATTATTTAAAAATATTTGGACAACCACTGGTTCTCGATAAAAATAGTCAGTATGAAATATCACCCAGTTTTAAACAAAAACACCTTCATTTGAAAACACAAGTATGAAACCCCCTGTCACTTGAATTCATACTTTCAGAAAATACACTCAAAAAGAAAAGCATAGAGCACAAGTAATACAGCATGACAAGTGACTGGGCATAAATCACAACCATTAAGGAATGCCATTTACAACAGCCCATTTTCTTAACCATCTTTATTACTAAACAAATACTAAAATGATTTTAAATAAAATTGGTCAGTGTAAGTTTAACTCACTATATTACAACAGTAATTTAGCCCCATTATCCTCAGTAATGTTGCTTAGCCAGCAATTAGCTGTCACTTCAGACTGCATTTGCACCATGACCATATCATAAAAAGGCATTTTCACAAAAGCTGCAATTCAACAGCTATTAATTCTCAAAGATATAACAGGTTCCCTTGTTAATAAGGAGTACAATCATAGAATAACCAAGTATAAAGCAACTCCTTGTAAATTTTCTTTTTGGAAGATTTCCTTATCCTCAGGAATCAGTAGAATAATTTAGCACGAGTCATGTTTCAATGCCACAGCTCATGAAACATCTTGAAACTATCCATACAGGAATTGTTGCCAGTCTCCTCTTATAAGTGACTGTAAGTCTGGTCCAAAGCTAGTTCTATTACTACACGAGTGAGAATGTGTTGCTATGCATACCCATAATACAAGACGTGACTTTACTTATTTTATCTCACTGTATCGAATGATAACACATCATCTGATTCTGGAGTAGAAATTAAAACTGGGGGGTGTGGGGAAGCAATTTCTGTTGTAGTCTGATAAAAGAAGTCCGACCTTTAAAATACACTATATGTAGTGTGCTGGTTTGAGGCTAATTGGAATATTTTAATAGAGAAAATTATATTATAGGTTGTGAAAAGAAAACAATGGTGATGTCTACTTCACTCATAGGCTGCTGAGATGGATAAGACTAGAATACAAAACAAAGATACGACGCTCGGGTTTGCAGACACTCTTGG
>VWYK01089643.1:0-21039 GCA_013399775.1 Semnornis frantzii
AGGACAGTGTCCAGCAGTATAGACAGACAAAGGAGGCATTTAGTAATTCTGCCTTCTTTGTGTCNTTTAGTAATTCTGCCTTCTTTGTGTCCTCTGTCACCAAGGCACCCTCGTTCAGGGGGCCTGCATTGCCTCTAACATTAGCTTTTCCTGGAATGCATTTGAAGGAGCCCTTTTTGTTATCCTTGACCTCCCTTGCAAAGTTGAGTTCCAATGATCCTTAGCCTTCCTAGTTGCTTCCCTACACCCTCTGCCAACAGCCCTATACTCCTCCCAGGTGGGCAGCCTCTCCTTCCATGATCTGTAGACTCTCTTCTTCCACTTAAGTTTGCTTACAAGTTCCTCGCTTAACCATGCAGGTCTCCTGGCTCCCCTTCTCCATTTCCCACTTGCTGGGGTGCACTGATCTTTAGCTTGGAAGAAGAAATCCTTAAATGTTGACCAACTACCATGGGCCCCTCTGCCATCTAGTACCCTGTCCCATGAGATTTCACCCAGCAATTGCTTGAAAAGGCCAAAGTTGGCCCTTCTGAAATCCAGAGCTGTAGTCTTGCTTGATATCCTGCTCCTACCAGACAAGATCTTGAATTCCATGATCTCGTGTTCGTTAAGGCCGAGACCTTCACTGCTTCAACCAAACTCTCCTTGTTGGTGAGGATGAGATCCAGCAGCACTTCCCTTCCTAGTTGGCTCCTCCACCACTTGCATCGAGAAGTTATCATAGGTGCACTGGAGGAACCTCCTGGACTGTGGCTGGCTGAGTAGCCCTTCCAGCAAATATCTGGGTACTTAAAATCCCCCATGAGAACCAGGGCCTGTGATTGCAAGGCTGCTGTTAGCTGCCTGTAGAAGGCCTCATCAACTTCCTGATCCTGATCAGGTGGCCTGTAACAGACACCCACAACTGTATCACCCATGGCACCTTGCCCCTTAATTCACACCCACAAATGCGGCAAGACCTTGGGCTTCATATACATCCAGAGGTTTTTTACTGTTCCTTAGCAGCTTGTCCTGGGTTAGTTGAAACCACTCCCACCACTCGTGTGGACAAAACTAGAGAGCAAATGGATCTGCTTTCAGCTCGTGGCTGCTGCCTGTGTGCAGGCTTCAAAACAAGTCTGCTGTTGTACTGCTTCAGGCCCAGTGCATTAAGCAGGAGCTTGACCTTGCAGGTGACTTAAGCCACATGTCCAGAGCCATCATCACTGCTGTCACTGGGCTGGTCTAACTTGAGCTTGCCTTCAAGTGGTGACTGGCTCTTGCAGGGGCACAACAGCTGCTCTGCCATCTTTGCAGCTTCATCTCCTCATGGATAAGTGCCCTGATGCACTGCCTAACCTCAGAGCATGCTCAGCTTTTCCATCTTCTCAGAAGAAGGCTCTCCTGTTCCTCCAGGCCTTGACTGTATATGTTATGCCAAATAGAAATTCTGTGGGCTTGGCTACAGGGGCTGGCTCCCTGAGGTCACTTGGGGAGTGGATTTACAGTGTGATAGCAGACTGTGGGTGGCAAGTCAGTGTGAGGTCCTTGTGCCTTTGGACATGGAAGAGTGGGACAGCCCTAGGCACCTGCTAGCTCATCTTGTTTGGAGGAGGCTGTTTGGGAGCTCACACACTCACCCTCTCAGTAAAGCTACTTGCAGGTCAGTCTCTTGCCTTCTGTGGGGGAAGGTTGGTGCTTCTAAAGATCATTTTCTTAGGTCCCAGCTTGTTGCCCTAGGAAATATTTTGGCAGCCTGATTCCAAGTAACTCGCAGGCAGAGTGCTTGGCTTACACAGGCAGAGAGTTGATCTTCAGCTGCTTGTGATTCCTGCAGGCAAAACCTGAGGGCTCCAGAGAGCTTGCTCTTGCTGAAGCATCACAGGGGGCACTCTGTCACCACAGTTATTTCCTCTGGTTCCCCAGAGGTGTAAGCTTCCCACCCGTGCCTAGAAGGCCTTCACAGGTGGCTGAAGTTATTAGCTCCTCAGCAAGAACCTTAGTGCAAAGCTCACTTGGTAACAAGTAAGGGCATGAGTCTGCTGGAGGACCAAGGGCTGTTCATCACCTATAGCCCATGTTTGCCATGTTTCCTAAACCCTGAGGGGGATTCACTCATCTGTTCAACTCTCTTCATAAGCAAACAGTTGACCCAAAAAGCAAGGCGGAGGTTATAAGGACATTGCAAGTTGGAGGGAAGCAGTTTGGACTTGTGGTGAGCAGCTTTTGAGGGGGGGATTTTGACCCTTTTTCTGCAGCACTTGATGTTAGCAGGTAGCTAGTGATCTGCAGGTGCTCATGGAAGTCATGGAAGCACACTTATTGAGTGTTACTGGGAAACAACTGCAGCTGCCCAGAGCTGGCTGGGCCTGGGGAGTGCTAATTGCCTTCTGAGCCAGACTTTGCCCTTGCTTCAAACAGTGAAAGCAACAGCAGCTGAGTTCCAGTAACACCTTATGGCAGGGTAAGGTTAACTTCAGCAGAGCAAATCACAAATTGAGCAGATGAAAGCTGAGAAATTGATCAGGAATTAAAGTTTACCCCAAAATGTACTGATAAAATGTCTGCTCATCTGTCACTTGTGTGTGTGCTAAAAGAGCTGAATCTTTCAAATGCTCAAGTGGCTGTGAGTTGGATTTGTCAACTAGGCTGGGAATGAAGCTTCCTTCTTCAGACAACTTGTGTTTCCAACCTTTAGCTGGTGTATCTCCAGAAAGACCAGATTTTTTTTTTTCTCCTCTGTTTCATTTTAAGCCTTTCCCATCCTGTGCCACCTATAAAGCAGCTCATGTGGCCTGAACACAACATATTTGGGCAAGTGACATTCACCTGGCAGTAGTCTGAGGTGGAGCTTTCATAGAGTCATAGAATGGGTTGGGTTCAAGGGACCTCCAAGATCATCCAGTTCCAACCCCCTGCCATGGGCAGGGACACTTCCCACCAGCCCAGCTTGCTCAAGGCCTCATCCAGCCTGGCCTTGAACAGCTCCAAGGAGAGACCATCCACAGCCTCCCTGGGCAACCACTTCCAGTGTCTCCCCTACTCTCACTCTGAAGAATTTCTTGCTCAGCTCCAGTCTCACTCTCCCCTCTCCCAGCTCAAAGCCATTGTCCCTCATCCTGTTACTCTCAGCCCTTGTCAAAAGTCTCTCCTCAGTTCCCCTGTAGCCCCTTCATGTACTGGAAGGCTTCTCTAGGATCTCACTGGAGCCTTCTCTTCCCCAGGCTGAATAGCCTCAGCTCTGGCAGCCTGTCCCCACAGGGGAGGGTCTCCAGCCCTCTGACCATCTTTGTGGCCTACTCTGGACCCTCCCCAGCAGTTTGAGGTCTTTCTTGTGCAGGAGGCACCAGAACTGGATGCAGAGCTCTAGGTGTGGTCTCAGCAGAGCAGAGGGGCAAAATCCCCTCTCTGTGCTGCCTGGTGTCAGAGCTGCTTAGTGTTGCCTCCCTTGTTTGGGCACAGCTCAGGCACACAGAGCTGACATTTGCCTTCCAGGGGAGGCTGGAGGCTGTCCAGAGCCATACCTGGTGGGATCTCCAGCTCTCCTGGCTATGCTGTGACTGCACTGCTGGCAGCTCCAAAGCCTCACACGTGTCCTTCTCAGGGCAGCTGGGGAATTAATTTTGTGTTACTGAATACTTGCAATGTTTTGGCATTACTCTGCCATAAAGGAGATGTTTTCAGTCAGCAAATTCTATAAATAGGGCTTTGTGTAGGACAGCCCAAAGTCCAGCCCACTCAGTGTCTTCCTTGAAGCACTCACAGCTCGCTCAGGCTGTTCGAAGTAACCGTCAGCGGTGGCTGGTTCTCTGAAGTGCAGTGAGTGATGTTCTGATCTCTCCAGGGTGAGAAAGAAGGGTGCAGTGTGAGATGAGCAATGGTTACATGTGCAAGTATTGCCCTTTTGCATTTCTGATGTTCTTAGCAGTACAATAAATTGGGATCCAAAATGCTCAAGTTACTTTAGATCTTTTTTCCTCCATCTTTCAGATCGCAAAGAAGACTCGAACCCCAACTTCTGGCCCAGTGATCACCAAGCTGATCTTTGCAAAACCAATCAATAGCAAAGCTGTGACAGGGCAGACCACTCAAGTGTCACCAGTCATTGCAGGTTGTACTACTTTGACTTGGTTTGCTTTACATATTTTAAAGGCTGTTCAAAGAGGTGGTGGTTGCAGGCATGTTGCTGTGTCAATGGTTTTGTGGTAGTTCCTCTTGGAAGGACCTCAAGCAAGTGAAAAAAAAAATCAGTAGAGAGCTTTGGTAGAAGCAGATAAATGCTGTTGTTGGTACCTTTACACTTAGCTCATTATAGTTACCTTTGTGATTGCAGAATTTGATTATTTTGCCTCTGCTCCAAGATGATTTTACTTTCCAGACTTTGGGGAGGAGGGAAAAAAAACACTTCACAAAAAGAAAAGGCTTCTTGATAAGCAGAAAGCATTGCTCAGCTCTTTGCATGAACACCCTGGGGAACAAGGAGACACCTGCTCTTGTATTACTTTTATCTCCTTATAGTTGGACTTGAGTGCAAATAACAGCAAAAATGTTGGAGTGAAAAAGAGTAAAGTTGTGTTGTTTCTGTTAAGTTGCTCCCCTACTTCAAATGGAATCACAGAGTGGTAGGGGTTGGAAGGGACCTCCAGAGAATGAGGCAAACCTCCCTGCCAAATCAGGATCACCCAGGGCAGGTCACACAGGAACACAGCCAGGTGGGTTTTGAAAGTCTCAGCAGAAGGAGGCTCCACAGCCTCTCTGGGCAGCCTCTTCCAGTGCTCTGTTACCCTCACACCAAATATGTTTCTCCTCATGTCAAGGTGGGACCTCCTGGGTTCCAATTTTTGTCTGTTGTCCCTTGTCCTATCACTGGGCACCACCAAAAAGAGACTGTTGCCTTCATCCTGAGCCCCACTTTTCAGATACTTACAGACATGGATCAGATCCCCTCTCAGCCTTCTCCTCTCCAGACTAAACAGCCCCAGGGCTATCAGTCTTTCCTCATAACAGGAGAGATGTTCCAGTCCCCCAGTCATCCTTGTAGCTTTCTGTTGGACTCTCTCCAGTAGATCCCTGTCTCTTGCACTGAGGGAGCCCAAAACTGGACATAGTATTTCAGATGTGGTCTCACCAGGGCAGAGTAGAAGCAGAGTCTAATAAAGTAGTTAAAACAAATGATGAAAGGTTTATCTCTTTGGGAAACTAGTCTGTATTTGTGTCCTTTAAAAAGAAGCAGAATTAGATTAACCTCCCCACCCCAGCAGCTTATGACAGCAGTGGGCCTGCTGTGTCCCTTGCTAAATGCATCACTGCATGTTTGCAAGTAAGATCTGATACATGTAAGTTATCTCAAAAGGACTAATACAGGAAGCCAGAATCTTCTTCAGACTATTGAAGAATGTCTTTAACTGCTTCCAGATTGACCACCCCAAGTAGGCCTGAAGTCTTTTCCACTTAATTAAGTGAAATTGTTAAAACTTTACAGAACTGGGACTGGAGATGGTTTTAAACAGGATGCTTCTGTCTCCTGAGTCCAGAACTTTGCTAGGCGCAAGTGAGCGGCGCGGAACTGAAGCAATTATTTCCTTGAGTTGTCAGGTTGCCTGCACCCTGAAGCCCAATTTGTGTCTCAGATGCAAGAGAGATTGTAATCCTCAGTTTTTACCCTTTCTCAAACAAACCCAAAACCCAGACAAGCCAGAAAGCTAACCCAAAGCCATTAAAAAGCCCCAAATGAGTCACTTGGAGCTGAATCACATTTTCTCACGTTCACAGATTGCATTGGGTTGGAAGGGACCCTCAAAGCTCATCTTGTCCAACTCTCTGCAGTCAGCAGGGACACCTCCAACTAGAGCAGACTGCCCAGGTCCACATCTAGCCTGATCTTGAATGTTTCCAGGGACAGGGCCTCAACCACATCCCTGGACAATCTGTTCCAGTGTTTCTCCACTCTCACTGTGCAGAACTTCCTCCTGATGTCCAGTGTAACTGCCTTCAGCTTCAAACCACTGCCCCTTGCCCTATCCCCACAGGCCCTTCTGAACAGTCCCTCCCTAGCCAGCCTGTAGGTTCCCTTCAGCTACTGATGCAGCTCTAAGGTCTCCCTGGAACCTTCACTTCTCCAGGCTGCACAGCCCCAACTCTTTCACCTGGCAGTACATGAAAAACAATAAGGAAACACACCAAACCCAGCATGGTTTGAAGTTTGCTGTCTACAGAAGGAAGGGTCTGAATCCACACTCACCTACATAATGTTTACAAGCAGATGTGCTGCAAAATAAACAAATGCCCAAATTTTACCTCCCTGTGTTGGAAACTCATGAATGCCTGTCCCTGAACCTGTGAGAGAAGCATCACAGGGAGGTGATGATGTTGCTGTGATGGAGAGGGAAATCTTGTCAAACATCTGCCTTTCCTCTTGCCACCCCAACCAGCCAGCATGCCTTGCCAGCTTCACGAGGCTGGAGTTGTTTTGGGAAGGGTGTAAGATTTGTGTTGTGCTTTGGTTTGGTGTCCATGTTTCTGTGAATCTCACCAACACTTCTGCCTGGGAATTTCTGCAAGCTGAGGTGGAATCTGCACCTTGGAAAGGCTTGTCACTGTGAGCAAGGAGATTCTCTTTTAGGAAGCTGATGGCAAGGGGTGCAGAGAGGGGAAAGGTGTCATCAGGGAAAAACAGTCTCAGAGCATTAAATAATGTGAGTGGTGAAATTCTCCTAGAGTGATATTTTTTCAGGTGTGTGGCTTTAGCAGCTGCTGGCAGCTCTCTGCACTGTGCCTTCAGCTGCATGAGAGAGAAGGCTGTGTTAGAGCACACAGATCTCAGCTGAAAGCAGCTTTCCACTTGGTGATGCTTTTTCTTTCTCAGTTCCAAATGACTTTATTGTCACACCATTGGTTTGGGGTGGAAGAGTTGTGCTAGTGTGTGTTTGTTTCTTATTTTGATGAATGCAGTCCAAGAGAGTGGATTACAGAGAAGCTGAAGTCTGAGCCAATGCACAGCAGAGGAAAGCACTCTTTGGAAAGAAACTTAGAAGAGTGTGTGGGGTAAAGCCTGATTTCCAGTCTGGGACTTCTGCAGTATTCCTAAGACTGCTTTCAGCATTTGGAGCTGCTGGGTGTTTTGCAGATAGGGTGGTGGTGTAACTCTACAAACTTCCTTTCATGAGCATCATAATGTTGTGAAAAGAAAACTGTCAGCCACCACAACCCAGAGAAGAAGAATAAGAACCTTAGAGTTGAGTGTAGAGTGACCAAATGGCTTGGTCTTGGTCACTCTCACATGGCTCATTTCTGATGGCTGAGGGTTTAAAAGGCTCCTCAGAGATGTTCAGTTTCTTTGTCTGCTGGCAGCAGCCCAGATTGTTCCTGATAGACTCCAGCTGGCTGGGTGTTGGTGCCCAAGGCAGGTGTGATGGGGAGGGCTGCACACCTCAGGGTGCCATCCTGGTTTAAGGAGTTTCCAGCTGAATGGCACAGAAGGCCAAGTGTGCATTTGGGTGGTTTTAAGCACAAGTAAGCTGTTTGTTTATTTGCAAGAATGCCAATGATTTTCTTCTTTAAGTTCAAAGAGTGCCCGTGGCCTTCCTAGCTGGTCAGGCTCTCAGCAGTAGGGATCAGGTGTTCTGTGTGCAGGGAAAACTGTGCTTGAGAGGTTGATGTGAACAGGGCTAACTTGAGCTGATGGTGTCTTCATTGTTTATAGGTAGGGTTCTTTCACAGTCTGCTCCAGGAACACCACCAAAGACAATAACCATCTCTGACAGCGGAGTCATTGGATCATCACTGAGTACAACAACCCAACAGACACCAAATAAAATAGCTATCTCACCACTCAAATCCCCTAATAAGGTAAGGACATGATGCTGGCTGCAGCCTCCCATCCTTCCCACAGACCCACAGTGATCTGCCTGGAGCTCCCTGTGTCTTTGCTCCAAGCTGTTTATGAGCTCCCTGCTCCAGAGCCTTCACCACATATCCTGATGCTCTGCAGCAATGATCTAAGATAGATTTTCTGCAACTGGTTCCTTTTCTGTGGTTTAAACAAACATGCATTAGCTTCCCATTCCTGCCATTCCCTCAGCACCCATTCCCAGAGCAGCTGTTCTCTCTTAGCCAAGTGCTCAGAACTTTGAATGCATTCACCAGGCTGTTTAAGAGGAGGCTTCCACAACATGAATAGGTCAGGACTTGCTGACCATCACCTGCAACTGCAGAAATAACTTGGTCTTCTCTAAGCACATCTGAAGGCAGTGAGATTTGCAGTGGTCCTTGACAAACAATGAGCTGGAGACTGGCACAGGTGGACAGTAGATCATCAACCATAGAATGGTCTAGGCTGGAAGAGACCTCCAAAGGGCATCTAGTCCAATCTCCCCTGCAGTCAGCAAAGACATCCTCAACTAGACCAGGTTGCCCAGAGTCCTGTTGAGCCTCACCTTGGATATCTCCACGTGAGATATCCATCCTGAGCTGTGTTACAGTTGAATGTTGTGGTGACACTTGTAATTGAGACTTAGTATGATTGTATTGGGAAGAGGAATATTGATGGAGAAAGGAAAGGTGTGGAGGGGACCCTAATAATACATTATAGAATCATGGAATGGGTTGGCTTGGAAGCTCCAAAGCTCATCCAGTCCAAACCCCTGCACTCAGCAGAGACATCCTCAACTAGATCAGGTTGCTCAGAGCCTTGTCAAGCTTGACCTTGAATGTCTTCAGGGATGGGGCCTCAACTATCTCCTCGGGCAACCTGTTGCAGTGTTCCACCACCATCACAGTAAAGAGCATAAACTTCACCTATAAAAACTAACCTAAGATTAAATAATTCCTTAGTTTGGCTGTGCTGTAGCTATGGATGTTACAGAAATGGAGTGCAGGCTTGTGCTTGAGGACTGTTAGTGAGGGGAGCAAACTGAAGAAGTGAAAAATAACATCTGGGAATCAAAATTAACAATGAGTCGGGGTGAAAAGACTCCTTAGGGTTACATCTTGAGTTTGCTGTAGAGAAGTCATTCTAAGTATCTTCTGAAAGCAAGTGGTTTAAAAAATTGGGAGTTTGCTTAAAGCATA
Organism: Semnornis frantzii; assembly: GCA_013399775.1. Taxonomy (NCBI): domain Eukaryota; kingdom Metazoa; phylum Chordata; class Aves; order Piciformes; family Ramphastidae; genus Semnornis; species Semnornis frantzii. Next base: position 9,049 of record VWYK01089643.1, read on the forward strand.
AAGAACTCAGAGTATAAAACTAACCTGGAAAGGGTTGTGGCTACATAGAACAGGGTGTTCAGACACTGTGCTCTGCAGCAGTGCTGTCAGAAGCCTCTGTAGGAATCTGAGAAGTGGATTGGAAAATACAGATGTATGCTTCTTTCAACTGCATCAGTAGTGTGAGGGAAGATTTTTATCACTGTCCCACAGCTTTTCTTTAAAATTGCTGAACCAGTCATGGTGCCAGCTTAAGGCTGGGGTTAGAATATCCATCCTGATAGTGCTCAGGCTTCAACAGGCTGCTTCCCTTCAAAAAAAACCCCAACAAGCAACAGAACAAACCATCTAAAACCCAGCAGAGTGAGAGAGGACTGTGCTAGCTTTCTGCAGCACCTTTGGGTGCTGGGAGCCAGCAATGCCTCCAAGCATCTCCCAAGTGTATGAGCTGTGGTTGCAAGGTCAGACCTGTGCGAGCAGTGATCTCAGCACACCTTCACAGGAAGAACTCCTTTGTGCTGGTGGAGAGCTGTGCTTCCAGGAGGAGGGAGAAGTGTATGTACAGAGTCTTGTATCCTGTGCAGAGATTTAAACTGCTTCTTTGTTTTGCCAAGCAGCTAACAGTGGTGTCAGTGGCCTCCCAGCCTCCCAGCTCCCCCCAGAAGACGGTGGGCGTCCCACTGAATGTAGCGTTAGGACAGCAGATCCTGACAGTTCAGCAGTCAGCACCCTCCTCCCCTGGGAAGGCTGTAGCCAACCACACAACCACCCAGGTACAGACTGCTTTTTACTGTCTTCTAGCTTGCCTCTGTCTCATCGCTGGTGCGCAGCTGGAGTGCTGGACCCCCCATGGGTCAGTCCCCAGGGGTTCCTGTAATAGCACATTGCCCTGAGGAGCACCTGCTGCTCCAGGTAGGGGCTACAAGCCCACACACAGACATCCTGCTAGCAAGCAGCTTTCCAACCTGGAAAGCCCCACTTGCTTCAACTTCTCCTCTCCCAGGTCATCTGGAAGGCTTCCTGTGACATAAGGAGGAGTTCTTGAGATGGTTCCATCTCTTCTTCCAGTGTTTCTGCCACTGACAGAGCTGCTTTGCAGGTGTTTCTAAGGTTTCCCAGAATCACAAAATGCAGCAGGTTGGAAGAGACCTTCAAAGGTCATCTTGCTCAGCCCTCCTGCAGTCAGCAGGGATACCTCCAACTGGATCAGGTTGTTCAGGGCCTTACTAAGTTTGACCTTGAATGTCTTCAGGGATGAGGCCTCAACCACATCCCTGGGCAACCTGTTCCAGTATTTCACAACTCTTGTTGTGCAGAACTTCCTCCTGATATCCAACCTAAATCTGCCCTTGTTTGCATCAGTGGAGTTCAGATTCCTGTGGTAGAGGTCTGCACAAGCACAACTCCACAGTCTGAGTGGAATTAGAAATGATTCATTTCCTGTGTCTTGTTCCTAGAACAGTAGCAAGGGTTTCCATAATAGCTTTGATAAATTGCTTTGCACTAATGAACCACAAGACAAAAATAACCTTTCTTACAAACTCTCCTTAGGTTTTGCCTCTTTGCTAATCTGAGATGAGATTTTTTTCTGCCTTAATGCCTATAGTTCTGTTTTGGTACCCATGAAAGGGACATGTCTGAGAGTGAACAATGAGTGTGGCTATAGCAGGGAGCGGACACAGCTGCAGGTACAGCACAAGACCAGAGATTTTACCAATCTTGCCTTACTAATGCAGGTGATAACTGGAATGCTGAATGTGGACAGCAGCATGATTTGAAATATTGGGGTTTTTTTCAGAATAAAACTGGCACAATTGTCATTTTGAAACAGTTATTGGAAGGTTAAGTCACTGGCTCAGGACAGATGGAGATGACTGTGCAGGACACATTCTGAGTTCTGATCCAAAGCTCTGTGACACAACACAAGGGTTTCAGCTGTATTCCCTGGCCTCAAGAACTTGTCCTTAGAAGGAACTGTCACTTGAGTCATACAATTTACCTGGTTGCCCTTGGATGGCAGCCACCAGTCTGTGTGCTAGGGAGAACTTTGGCCATGCTGGTCTCCCTGTGGTACCACTGGGGCTGGCACCATGCTTGTTTGGAATTGCTCTGAGTTGTTCAACCTTCAGGAGATCAAAAATGTTCTTTTAGAAGACCCGGCTTGTGCTGCCAGTGAAAGATAAGCAAACTGAGATTTCATCTGTGTTGCTGAAAGTTGGGGAGCTGGGAAAATGTTTTAATTGAATTCACATCATACTCTTCAACCCAATTTAGTACTAAATCTTAATGTCAAGGACAAAATTTTATGTCCATATTAAAAGATACTGCAAATAAAAAGCTAGGCTCCAGAAGAAGTTAGATGGAAGGAGAAAAAGGAAGAATAAAGCAAGGTTTGAGGTTGTCAGCAAGGCTGGAAAAAACTGCCATTATCAAACCAGCAGATTTATGGATGTGTATAAAAATCAACACTTGGCTTGTTGGCAGTTTATAGTTTGAGAGCAGTTGGAAAGGTGAAGGCTTGAAAATTCCAGAGGTGCTGTGATTCCAGCTGTGGGGCAGCACAACTGCCCAACACACTTCCTTTCTCCTTTTTGCTTTTTGTTTTGTTACTCTGCATCGTTCTTGCTTCTTCCATTTCTTAGATTGTGCCCTTCCTGATGTCCCAGCTCTGTTGCACTTCCCTCTGAGGCACTACACAGCCATTTCTCTGTGCTAATGCAAGCTGTCTGAATGGCACAGACCTACACACAGGGATGAATCATGCCAGAGTCCAGCACCAACAGTTCTGCAAGCTCCCACCAGGTGTTTTGTTAGTAAGGATGTTTCTAGCTTGGGTCATTGCTTGATTTCCAGTACACGCTGAGCAGCGCTCTGTAGTCACCTGGAGTGGGTTTGGCAGACAGTGTGGCTGGGAAAATGGAGAGAGTCACCCTGCTCCTGTCAACATTAGTGTCTCTGGTGGAGAGCAGTGGAAATGGAGCTGAGTTTGCTCTGAGGCAGTTAATCCCTTCACATCTGTTTCACTTTGGAAAGCAGAAATGGGGATAACTGACCTGCTTCTGAGAGATACGAATGGATTGAAGAGTTGTTCACCCATGAATTGAGGAACAAACTCACTGATCCTGGAGTCGTAGCATGGGTTGGATGTTAAAGATCATCCAGTTCCAACCCCCTGCCATGGGCAGAGACACCTCCCACCAGCCCAGCTTGCTCAAGACCTCATCCATCCTGGCCTTCAACATCTCCAGGGAGGAGTCATCCACAGCCTCCCTGGGCAACTTGTGCCAATGTCTCCCCACCCTCACTCTCAAGAATTTCTTCCTCATCTCCACTCTCCATCTCCCCTCTTCCAGCTCCATGCCTTTGTCCCTTGTCCTGTCACTACAAGCCCCTGTAGAAAAGCTGATGTTGTTTCTACCTTTGTGCAAGTAACTCTGTGCCCTCTGTGTTGGGTTGACAGGCTGTGAAATCAGCAGTGCAGACTCTCACTGTAGGAGGAGTGAGTACATCTCAATTTAAGACAATTATTCCCTTGGCAACTGCACCCAATGTTCAGCAGATTCAGGTACCTGGAAGCAAGTTCCACTACGTCAGACTGGTTACTGCCACAACAGCCAACAGTTCAACACAGTCAGCCAGTCAGAATCCCAGTACCAACACACAGCCTCTTCAGCAGGGTAAGTGCTGGTGCCAGTGTTCTGTCTGAAGTAAGTTTTCATTGATTTCTCCCCTCCATGTTTTGTAAGGATTAAAATGAGTACCTCAGAGAGAGATCTCTCAGGAGTGCCAGGTGCACTTGGGTTTGTGGGAGACTCCTATGAATTTCACCTGCTGCTCTTTTTTCTGTGTGTGGGTTAGGTTGCTCTGCAGTTGGGCCTGAATCCTTAGGGCATTTTAGGTTGCTCTTCTCTGCTTTAGCCTGCTTTGTGGATGAGTCCTGTGAGTTCCATCCTCTGTTTGAAAAGTCTGAAGCCAGCACAGCCCACAAACATGTTCCCAAACCTCCTGCAACATGAAAATCCTTCCATTTAAAATGCTTTAGAAGGAGCAGATACTTTTGCTGTTTCCTGGCCAGGCTTTCCAGAGCTGTGATGGAATAAGATGGCAGGGGTTGAAAGTGACCTCTGGAGATCGAGTCCAGGCCCCCTGCCATGGCAGGTTCACCCAGGGCAGGCCACACAGGAACACATCCAGATGGGTCTGGAAAGTCTCCAGAGAAGGAGACTCCACAACCACTCTGGGCAGCCTGCTCCAGGCTCCAGCACCCTCACACCGAAGAGATTTCTTCTCATGTTGAGGTGGAACTTCCTGTGTTTCAGAGTGTGTTCATTGCTCTGTCTTACCACAAGACACCACTGAAAAGATCCTGGCCCCTTCTTCTTGCACCCCACCCTTCAGGTATTTACAATCATTCATAAGATCCCACTCAGGCTACTCTTCTCCAGACTAACCAGCCCCAGGGCTCTCAGCCTTTCCTCGTCACACAGATGTTCCAGGCCCTTCATCATCCCCATAGCCTCCATTGGACTCTCTCTAGTATATCTCTGTCCCTCCTGAACTGGGGAGCCCAGAACTGGACACAGTACTCCAGATGTGGTCTCACCAGGGCACAGCAGAAGGGGACAAGAACCTGCTTTGGCCTGCTGGATGTGCGCTTCTTAATGCACCTCAGGAGCCCATTGGCCCTCTTGGCCATAGGGGCACATTGGTGTCCCATGGATAACTTGTTGTCCACCAGAACTCCATGCTCCTTCTGCATGGAGCTGCTTTGCAGTAGGTCAGCACCTAATGCAGTCAAGCTGTGGAGTTTGCATTCTCCTCATCTCAAGGGAAGTGCAGTGGCCAGAGGAGCTCTGCAGGCAGGCTGCTTTGTAAGCCACTGCTGTGCACACACCCCTGTGCCCGGGAGCCGCTTCCAGGAGCAGTGTTAGCTCAGTGGGTGGCTCTCAGCACAGGGGGCAGGGTTAGGTACCTCTGTGTCGCCTTCACGTGCCACTCACAGGACAGAGCAGGCACATCTGAGCCAAGCTTGTGTGTTAACCTGATGTTGTCTCTTGATCCTAGCAAAGCCAGTGGTGGTGAATGCCACCCCGGTGCGGATGTCCGTTCCCATCGTGCCAGCACAGACTGTGAAGCAGGTGAGCAGACAGGGACAGCCCTGGCTGGTTCTGCCTGGACAGCCAAACGCAGCCAGCCCCAGCTCTGCCATCGTGTTCTGAGAGCTCACCACGACCTCTCTTCTCTCCAGGTGGTTCCCAAGCCAATGAACCCAACTTCCCAGATAGTTACTACTAGTCAGCCCCAGCAAAGACTCATCATGCCAGCCACTCCACTGCCACAGATACAGCCCAACCTCACCAACCTGCCACCGGGCACCGTGCTGGCGCCAGCACCTGGCACGGGAAATGTCGGCTATGCAGTCCTTCCAGCTCAGTATGTCACGCAGGTATGCTGTTACCCTAGACAGAGAGAAGGAAGTAGTGCTGCTGTGGAACACACTGCCTCCTCCTGAAAGGTTCTTGCTCCCCAGCTCTCACCTGGCACTAAGGACAGACAGCTTCTTCTAGGGATCTTTGGCAGGATGCTGACTGCACTAAGTCACAGTTACAGTTCACACTTTATTTTCTCAACAGGGATTTTTTTTTTATTAGCATAGCATAACATTTATCATCAGAACAGCACAAGATGTTATCAGCAGAAGCAGTGTGGTACAGTTTTATAAGTAGCATGATACAGAATTTATAATGGAACTTAGACTTCCTGATCACCCAGGCTCTCTGCAAACCAAGTCAGACCTTAATAAATGGTTTGCTTTATCAGTGTAGCAAGTACACTGTGGCTGCAGGTGTGCAGAGCAGTTGGGATGTAGAACATTGGACTTGTTTTAATTCAATTCTGCAGTAAGTAGCTCCTCTAGTAGGAGTAACAGAATCACAGAACCTTAGAGGTTGGAAGGGACCTCCAGAGATCATTGAGTCCAACCTCTCTGCCAAGGCAGGATCCCCTAGGGTAGTTCACACAGGAATGCATCTAGTTAGGTTTGGAAAGCTTTCAGAGAAGGAGACTCCACAACCTCTCTGGGCAGTCTGCTTCAGGGCTCTCTCACCCTCACCGTAAAGAAGTTTCTCCTCATGTTGAGTTGAAACCTTCTCTGTTCCAGCTTGCAGCTGTTGCTCCCTTGTCTTACTGCTGTGCACCAGTAAAAAGACATTGGCCTCAGGAAGCTACAAAAAGTGCAGGACCCAAGTGATCCTGCTCTATTAGGGTCAGAGGTGCTTAGCAAAAGAAAAGGGAAAAGGAACATGCTTTTAGGAGCTGGACTGTTTGTGATCTGAAGATTTGTGTGTGGTCTGTGTTACCTGTGTGGCTGTGGACACTGATAGAGAACGAAGACAGCATCTAAAATCAGGTTTTCATGCTAAGTGTAGAGGCAGGAGATTGCTGCTTGGTCTACACGTGTCTAAACCTGTGCTTGCAAGATGTTACTTTTACAGCAATGTGTGGAAAGCTAATGAAAAGGCAAGCCACAGTTCTCTTGTGCATCATTTAATCTGTTAAGCATTAATGGTTTGGTTTTGTTAGCTCCAGCAATCATCCTACGTGTCCATAGCGAGCAACACAGGCTTCACAGGGACATCCAGCATCCAGTCCCAGGCACGGCTGCCCTTCAACGGGTGAGTGCTTCACAGAAGGGGAGGGACCTCAGATCCTCCAGTTCCAGCCCCTGCCATGGGCAGGGACACCTTCCACGAGCCCAGGTTGCTTCAAGGCTTTGCCCAGCCTGGCTTTGAACCCCTCTAGGGAGGGGGCATCCACAACCTCTCTGGGTAACCTGTTCCAGTGTCTCCCCACCCTCACCGCCAAGAATTTCTTCCTCATCTCTGCTCTCCATCTGCCCTCTCCCAGCTCAAAGCCATTGTCCCTTGGAAGCCTCTTGCTTCAATTGGAAAGCAGCTCTCAGAGCTCTCCCTGTCCATAGACACCCAAAATCTTGCTGTCCTCAGGAGATCCCAGAGCTCTCCCTGTCCCCAGGCACAGAGAATCTTGCTGTCCCCAGTAGCTTCCAGGACTTGTCCCTAAGCACCCGGAGTCTTACTGTCCCCAGGAGCTTGAGGACTCTCCCTGTCCCTAGGTACCTAGAATCTTGCTGTCCCCAGGAGCTTCCAGGGTCTCTCACTATTCCTAAGCACCCAAAATCTCCCTGTCCTCAGCAGCTCTGAGAGCTCCCTGCCCCCAGCAGCTTTGTATCATTTTTCCTTTCAGGATGACAAGAAGGGCTCCTCTGTGTTAACTTCCCTTGCCAAGCCAGCAGGCTTGTTGTGTTATTGTTTGCTGGGAACTATCAATGCCAAGGTGTTTGTTGTTGTTGATGCAACCTCAGATGATGCAAACTAATCCCAAATCCAGATGCAGCTATTCAGATGAATGGGTTTGATTTAATCTCCCTGCTGTTACGTGCAGAAATTGCTGGATGGGGATGGAACCAATCTCATCACAAGCCATTAGTGACACAAAATCCCAGTTTTAAGAGCAGTTGCAGACTCTGGCTGCTATAAAATGCTTTTATAAGCTCCATACCACATTTTGGCTTGCTTTCCCATTATCCCAGAGCTGCCTTTGGGGTTTTTTTTTTCCATTCCAACTAGAACAAAAGGATAGACACAATCGTGCAGTGTGAACCTTGGCTGGATCTAGTCTCCTGCATGTAGAGGGAGCCTGGTTTGGGTTTTCCCCCCTCCCCAGTCCAGTTTTCAGTGGCAGTGCCTCCTCTAGATTTTAGTCTCATTTCTGCTTCAGGCATGCAGCCAGATTTGCAGCAAATAGCCCAGCTCCTTCTGGGTAGGAAAGGCTCCGTTATCTAATGGCTAACAGTCAGAAACTGAATGCAAGGGGAATGGAAAGGAGTTTTTTAGAGTTTTTATGATGAGCTATTTGCTAGAATTTAGCCTGAGCACTCTAGATGGGTATAAATGAACTTTTTTTTTTCTTTTTTTTATCCCTCCACAGAATAATTCCTTCAGAGTCTGCAAACCGCCCCAGGAAGCCTTGCAACTGTACTAAGTCTCTGTGCTTGAAATTGTAAGTACAGCTTGGGGTTGGATTCTTGAAGCCTGATTTTTGACATCTCACATTTATGCCTGTTTAAGTAGGTCAGAAATGTTGTGTCTGGATGCTGAGTTAGGGTTGCTGATGCTGGTGGAGAAATTCCAGTGCCCGTGTAACTTTGCAGCTCCTGGGAGCTATGTGGACCCTACCTTTGTATGAATTTCACAGATTGCATCAGGTTGGAAGGGACATTCAGGTCATCTTGTCCAACCCCCCTGCAGTCAGCAGGGACACCTCCAACTAGAGCAGGCTGCCCAGAGCCACATCGAGTCTAATCTTGAGTGTCTCCAGGGATAGGTCCTCAACCACCTCCCTGGGCAACCTGTTCCTCACCCTCATTGTGCAGAGCTTCCTCCTGCCAACCTGAATCTGCCCTGCTCCAGTTTCAAACCATTGCCCCTCATCCCGTCACTGCAGGCCCTTCTGAACGCTCCACCCCAGCCTTCCTGTAGGTCCCCTTCACATATTGAAATGCAGCTCCAAGGACTCCCTGGAGCCAGTTGTTAGCCTCTTGTTCTGGCTGTGTGGGAGCTCCTGAAGGCTACTTTGCCCTGGCTGTGACATGGCTGCAGCAAGATGGGCCTTGGTCTGTGAACCTGCCACCTTGGAGATGCCCTAGAGAAAAGCCTCATTAGCTTCTCTTGCTAGGGGCACTTGAGCTGAGTGAACATCATCTCAGACAGCCACGCTGGAGCTACACTTGAGACAGCAGCTAGGTTTGTGCAGGAGGGCTGAGAGCATTTGTGCATGTGGAGCAGAGCTCAGAGTGACCCTGACCATCACTGCAGCAGCTGTTTGTGCCAGACCCCAAACTGCTGTCAGTCCTCAGGCCAGTGTCACAGGTCCCAATGCCTCCTGCACCTTCTTTCAGGTACTGTGACTGTTTTGCCAACGGTGAGTTCTGTAATAACTGCAACTGCACAAATTGCTACAACAACCTGGACCATGAAAATGACCGGCAAAAAGCAATAAAGGTGAGGGGCTGAGAGTCACAGCATGGATTGGGTTGGAAGGGACCTGAAAGATCATCCAGTCCTACCCCCCCTGCCATGGGCAGGACCCCCCCCCCCCACCCCAGCTTTTTCAAGGCCTCATCCAACCTGGCCTTAAACACCTCCAGCAAGGGAGCATCCACAACCTTCCTGAGCAACCTGTCCCAGTGTCTCCCCACCCTCACTCCCAAGAATTTCTTCCTCATCTCCACTTTGTTTCCCCTCTTCCAGCTCAAAGCCAATTCCTCTAGTCACTCCAGCCCTTGTCAAAAGTCCCTCCCCAGCTGTCCTGGAGCCCCCTCAGGTACTGGAAGAGTGCTCTAGAGTCTCCCTAGAGCCTTCTCTTCTTCAGGCTGAACAGCCTGAACTCTCCCAGCCAGTCCCCTCCATCCCTCTGATCATCTTTCTGGCCTCCTCTGGACCCACTCCAGCAGTTCCATGTCCCTCTTGTGTTTGGGGCACCAGAACTGGAGGCAGTGCTGCAGGTGTGGTGTCAGCAGAGCAGAGGGGCAGAATCCTCTCCCAGTCCTGCTCACACTGCTGTTGATGCAGTCCAACACATGTGAGCACACTGCCTTGATGTACTCCCACGTGTGCCAGGCTTAAGTTCTTCTTTTGCACCTCTAAATTCTGCTCCCCACATGCAGTGACTGACCCTTTGAGTCTGCATTGACAGGCCTGCCTTGACAGAAACCCTGAAGCCTTCAAGCCCAAAATAGGGAAGGGGAAGGAAGGAGAGGCGGATCGGAGGCACAGCAAGGGCTGCAACTGCAAGCGCTCAGGCTGCCTCAAGAACTACTGCGAGTGTTACGAGGTAGGAAGCACCATCTCACCTTGCAGACACAGCCTCCTTGCTTCACTGCTGCCACTTCTCATTTGCTTTGTCTCCTCTCTATATTGCTGTAATGTTTTCTATTGCCGTAACATCGTTTTCCAGCCATTCACATGTAGGAAGCCAAGCGTATGGCAGAATTGATCACCCCCTTTGTGTGAGTTCAGTTTCAAACCATGTAGCAGTGTTGAACTCAAGCTTGGATTTGGCCTTCACTCTGAAGAGCAGCATTTCCTAAAAAAACTTGCACCAAGGAGGTGTTGAAGCAGCGTCCCACAGATGCTTGGGGCTACAACATGTCTGTGGAAGACAAAAGACAAAGCTGGTCTAGGTCAGCCTGCTGTAAAGATAGATATATATGGCATGTATCAGATGTAGAGATGGCAGCAGACTGACCTCTTGTAACTCAGATCACCAGAAACAGTAGCTTGGGGAAGAAAGGGATGAGTGGGAAGGCACAGATGTGCATTGAATTCAAGTATATGTTCTGGGAAGGAATCTCACTTGGAGACTTTAGAGAGAGGTTCCTTCTGACAGCTAATTGATGAGAGATTTAAACAAGATCTTTCCATTGTGACTTGTCACAAAAGGAGTCAGGGTCGCAGCAGGTTTCTCATGTTTGGTTGGTTTCTTTCAGGCAAAAATCATGTGTTCTTCCATCTGCAAGTGCATTGGCTGCAAGAACTTTGAGGAGAGCCCAGAGAGAAAGACGTTGATGCATTTAGCAGATGCTGCAGAGGTTAGGGTCCAGCAGCAGACCGCTGCAAAGACCAAGTTATCTTCCCAGATCTCGGACCTGCTGACGAGGCCAGCACCGGCACTCAGCAGTGGCGGTGGGAAGTAAGTGAATGCAGCACCCTCTTTCAGTTGCTTTAAGCTCTTTTGTCTGCTGTCTGTGACACTGTCTGGTAGTCACAGAATGGCAGGAGTTGGAAGGGACCTCCAGAAATCGTTGGGTTCAATCCCCCTGCCAAAGCAGGGTCACCCAGGGCAGGCCACACAAGAACATGTCCAGGTTGGAACTTTAAAGACTCCAGAGGAGACTCTATAACCTCTCTGGGCAGCCTGTTCCAGTGCTCTGTCACCCAGATAGTAGAGAAGTTTCTCTCCTCATGTTGAGGTGGAACCTCCTGGGTTCCAGCTTACATCCATTGTTTCTTGCCCTGTTGCTGAGTGCCACTGAAAAGAGCCTGGCCCCTTCCTCTTGGCACCCACCTCTCAGATATTTATAGACACAGATTTTTCTCATCTCTAACCTAAACCTCCTGTGGCACAATTTCAGGCCATCTCTTCTTGTTCTGTCACCTGAGAGGAGTGAGCAAAGAGAGGAGCCCAACCCCCACCTCACTGCAGCCTCCTCTCAGCAAGCTGTAGAGAGCAGTGAGGTCTCCCCTCAGCCTCTTCTCCACACTAAACACTCTCAGCTGCTCCTCCCCAACCCTCTTCTCCAGACCCTTGCCCAGCTTTGTTGCCTTTCTCTGGACCTGGTCTAGCCTCTCAATGTCCTCCTTGGAGTGAAGGCCCAAAACTGAACCCAGTATTTGAGATGTGGCCTCACCAATTCCCAGTACACATAGACAATCACTCCCCTGGTCCTGCTGGCTACATTACTGCTGATCCAGGCCAGGACACTGGTGGCCTTGTTGGCCACCAGGGCACACAGTGTCTCATCTTCAGCCAACTGTTAACCAACACTCCCCAGGTCCTTTTCTGCCAAGCGGTTTCCAACCACCCTGCCCCAAGCCTGGAGCATTCATGAGGCAGGCGAGATCGCGCCAGGCCTTGCATTAAATGCTTGCATTAAAGCATTGCCCAGCCCTGCAGCTGGAGCAGTGTGTGTCTGTGCTGAGGGTGAGTGGCTCTGTGTCCGTTCCAGGCTGCCCTTCACGTTTGTCACCAAGGAGGTGGCCGACGCGACCTGCGAGTGCCTGCTGGCGCAGGCGGAGCAAGCAGAGAAGCTGGGCAAGTCCAAGGCTGCCGCAGAGCGCATGATCCTGGAGGAGTTCGGACGCTGCTTGATGAGAGTCATCAACTCAGCAGGGAAGTCCAAAAGTGACCCTTGTGCCATGAACTGCTGACTCG
>VWYK01089643.1:33269-76925 GCA_013399775.1 Semnornis frantzii
CCGCTGCCCGGCCGCCCGGAAGCGGCGGGGCGCGCCCGGAAGCCGCAGCGAGCGGGAGGCGGTGCCACGGCTGCCACGTTGGAGCGGGCCGGGGACGTGTGAGCGCCGGGGACGCGGAGGTGAGGAGTAAATCTTTCACTGCCACTTTTTTCTTCAGTTTCTATCGGTAACGGGGTGCAGGGGCCGGTGGAGAGGCGGCCTCGCCCAGCTGCCGCGCACAGTGTGTCCGAAGCGAGAGGCGCCCTGGGGCGTGGGAAATGAGGCGGCGGAGGGCTTTAAACCATTTTTTTTGTCATCCGGTCCGGCTGGCTGCGGAGGGGACTTGGGCAAGGAGCAGTGTGGGTTGGTTTTGTGGGTTGCAGACGGAGGCTGCTGTGGACTGCTTGATGTGTGCCCCGGTGCCCCTCAGAGACGGGTTTCAGGGCGGTCGAGGCTCTGCCTGTGTCTTCTTGTGTTAGGCTCTGCTCAGCAACCATCACCCCTCTCGACGTGTCAGTGATACTCTACTGAGGGAGAATCCTTCCTCTCTGTCCTCGGGTGTACTTTTTAGGGGATGGCCTGGCCGGCTGTGCGATGCCTTTGGAATCACCCTGCCTGCTTCTGCTGCGTCTCAGTACAGCTGCCGAACCCCTGGCAGTGCAGTCTCCCTGTGTTCCCTTTAAGCATCACCTCTTATGGTTTTGTTTCTTAGCGAGATGAAGCTGAAGGAGATTGACCGGACAGCCATGCAGGCATGGAGCCCTGCCCAGCAGCACCCCATTTACTTGGCCACAGGTGAGTTTCTGGGGAGTGTGTACCAGCAGGCCTGGGGCTGTGTGTGCTGGCTGCTGTGAAGTGGTTGTGATTGCTAGCTGGAGGAGGTGTTTCGGGTCCTGAAGGCTGGAGCAGGGTACATGCTGTGGTGCTCTCAGTGGAGCCCTCCAGATGTGTTATGCATGGAATGTTGTCTTGCATTCTGCAGGTGACAACAGGGATTCTCTGCTTTCTGCCAGGGTACAGTGGCAGCAAACCTAACTGCAAGTTCACTGTCCCTTACTGCTCATTTGTCACTTCAGTCCTTTTCTGAGTGTTGTCAGGCAGAGAAAGTTTTTCCAGTATGTGTTGGTTAAGAAACTCCCACAGGGAGATGAACCATGAGGAAAGTCATGTAGAGCTACATGGGAATAGCAGAAACATGTCCTTTATCTCAGGGTTGTTTTTGCAAAGATGATGTTTTTATGCCCCTGCTGGTGCTGCTTCTGCAGCTGCTGTTCTGTGCATCCTGACTTCCTCACTGCCAAGCGCACTTCTATGCAGGTACATCAGCTCAGCAGCTGGATGCAACCTTCAGTACAAGTGCTTCTCTAGAAATATTTGAGTTGGACTTGGCAGACCCTTCGCTGGACATGAAGTCCTGTGCTACTTTCTCATCTTCTCACAGGTAAGCAGCAGAGCTTATAAGGGATTATAAGGGAGAAGTAGTGACTGTGGAGCTATTATAAATGGTGAGGTGTGGAGAGACCGCTTCCTGAGGTTTATCTGCAGCAGTTGAGGAGTTCAGCAGTGGAGGAAGTGTGTGAGTGCCGTTGATGTTGCGGGACACTGAGGTGGCATTGTGAAGGTGGTGAGCTTGGACTTGAAGAGTTGCAAGTTGGTCGTGCTCTGACATTCGCTGCTATGTTTTAATGTGCATGTAGCACAGTTATCTCAAGAGCCTCTGGGGCTCTCCAGGGGACAGAAGGAAATGTCAAGCTACAAAAGTGCAGCTACAGCTTTTTCTCTTGCCCCATCCTATTTGCACTGAGGTGTTTCAGGGAGACTCCTGTAGCAGAACTGCACTGGGCTGTGTTGTGTGTCATGCCTCACCCTGCAACTGTGAAGCCACCTTCCTGACTCTGTAGCTCTTAGGTTCTTACTGTGTGCTTGTCCAGAGAACTATTGTTCAGACCAGAGCATCCAGTTTCCATCCCAGCAGTGCCTTGTAGCTACTCTCTGGTGGCTGGTCCAGTACTGCTCCTTGTTGTCAGTGAGCTGGAAGAATGTAGCTGGAAGTGGAGGATGCTTCTGTGAGTAGAGGAGGTAGAAACATTCATTGCCATTGGACCAAATCTGTGATTTCTCTGTACCGGCCAGTGTTAGTGTGGCCTCTCTTTCTCTTGGTGACCCACAATAACATGACAATGTGTTAGGAGTTATTTTAGTATGCATGTTCAAGAAAGAATTTGACTCTTCTAGAGGACCAGCTGCTGTCTTTCTTACATCTGGTATAGGTGGAAATCAATTAGGTTTGAGTTGACATTACTTGTTCTAAAACTGTAACTTCAAGACCTGGGGACGTATAACTCTTCCCTCAAGTTCTTGATCACCTGCAGTTTGGACTTTTAGAGGTTGTGCTTCCTATGAACAGCTTGACAGGGGTTGAGGTTGTGTGCAGTTGAAGGCAGGAAGGTTGTGACCTGCTTTGGATGATTGATGGCTGTGGTAGCTTCTGCAGGAGGAAGCACAAGATGTAAGGTGCTGGCGCTGTGCCGTGTCACTTTTGAGGCAGCCATTTCTGGGTTTGCCAGAGCAGTGATGCTGGCAGAGAGCTCACAGCCTGCAGCTGTCTGGTTTAGTGCACAGAGCTTGTGAGAAACACAAGTCTCCATCAGGTGCTGTGCAAGGTGGGCAGAGCTGATGTTAGCACCTCTCCTGACCTGCTGAGAACAGGACCAGGTGCTTGATCTCTTATAATGTACTTGTTCTGTTTTGTACCTGGGACTGGAGTGGCATTTACTTACTGAATTGCACAAACCACTCCTTATAGGCCAGGATGCAGTTCTCCCTTGGAAGGATTTCCCTTGATGAGCAACACAAGTTGACTTGGCCCCAGAAAATGCATTGCAAAGGAGGTCGATGTCATTTTATTAATTAACTTTTAGTTAAAGATAAGAAGTGCCCCAACTGGCAATAAATCAGGCTTTGTTTTGGTTTGCAGAAAATGAAAATGGCCAGGTGATTAACCCCACAAAAGATTAAACCTGCAGCAATCTTTATTAGTTCCCCTTCAGGGAAAGTTTTGCACTGGTTTTATAGAGCCATACTTTATCTTGGAGAGAGCAAAGGACAAGAGGAAGGTTACCAAACTCTGGTTGCTGTTCCTCACTCTTTTCTAACTTCACTTTGGATTAAGTCATTGAATGGTTAGGGTTGGAAGGGAACACCAAGGGTCATACAGTCCAACCCCCCTGCAGTCGGCAGGGACATCCTCTGCTAGATCAGGTTGCCCACAGCCCTGTCCAGCCTCACCTTGGAGATCTCTAGGGATGAGGCCTTGACTACCTCCCTGGGCAACCTGTTCTGGTGCTGCACTACCTTCGTGGAAAAGAACTTGTTCCTAACATCCAGTCTAAATCTCCTCTTCCTTAATTTCAAACCATTGCTCCTCAGGCTATTGCTGCAGGCCTTTGGCAACAGTTCCCCTGCAGCCTTCTTGTAGCTCCCTTCAGGCACTGGAAGGCTGCACTAAGGTCTCCCTGCAGCCTTCTTTTCTCCAGGATGAGTAACACCAGCTCCCTTAGCTTGTCCCCACAGGGAGGTGTTCCAACCTCTTGATTATTTCTGCAGCTACCTGGACCCTCTCCATCAGGTCCATGTTCTTCCTATTTCGAGGGCTCTGGAGCTGGGCAGAGCACTCTGGTGGTGTAACAGTAATGCCTGTGCAACCTTAGGCCCTGTGTTTCTCATAACCTTGCATGGTGAGGTGCAAAGTGTGAAAATTCTACCTATGGAAGGGGTCTGGCTGATGTCCCAGACCACTTTCTTCAGTTCTTTGGAGAACCCCCATTGAACACTGTCCTGAAAGAGCAAGGACTTGACTTTTATAGTGTTCTTCACCCAGCTTATGCTCTGGCTTTCTGCAGTGTGTGTTTTATCATGCTGAAGTTGCTGTGACTTAAAGAAATTACTTGCAGGTTGTTCAGAGATAACAAGATTCCTAACAACACAGTGCTGGAGTAACTCCTTGCTAGCTTCTGGCCAGTGTGGGTTTGCTCTCTGCTTGCCTGGGAGCTGGTCTGTGACAACTGTCATCTTGTGTAGGTCATTCTTTGCATGGCTGACACAGGAGCAGTGATTTGCTTGTGCAACAGCTTCCTTGAGATGAAGGAAGTGTGCTAGCTTTGGGTGTGGAAACATTTCATTTCCAGAAGGATGGTTAATTCCTCTCGATTTAGCCTGTGAAATGGACAGGAGCCAGCAATGGGCACTGGCAGCACAGAACGCCAATGGCAACCTGGGCTGGATCAAAAACGCTGTGGCCAGAGATGGAGAGAGAGGATCCTGCCCCTCTGCTCTGGGGAGGCCTCACCTGCAGTGCTGTGTGCAACTATGGGGCCCTCAATACAGGAAGGAGATGGACCTGATGGAGATGGTCCAGAGGAGGCCATGAAAATGATCAGGGGTCTGGAGCAGCTCTGCTGTGAGGACAGGTTGAGGGAGCCGGATTGTTCAGCCTGGAGAAGAGAAGGCTCCAGGCAAACTTTAGAACACCTTCCAATACCTGAAAGGAGCTACAAGAATGGAGAGACTGTTGCCAAAGGCCTACAGGAACAGGATGAGGGACAGCGGCTTCAAACTGGAAAAGAGCAAATTGAGACTGGATGTTAGGAACAGGTTCTTTTGCATGGGGATGGTGGAACACTGGAACAGGTTGCCCAGGGAGGTAGCTGAGACTCCATCCTGGGAGATATTCAAGGTGAGGCTGGACAGAGCTCTGAGCAACCTGATCTAGTGGAGGATGTCCCTGCTGAGTGCAGGGGGGATTGGACTGGGTGATCTTTAGTGGTCTCTTCCAACTCAGAAGGTTCCAGGATTCTGTGGAAATAGATTGTGGCCCAGGTGGTGTCTGTGCTGTGAATAAAGCACTTGCTGATGCTGCAGTACAGCAGATGGGTGTTGCACATCCAGAAGCAGAGATGTGGAGTAGAAAAGGTGGAACAAGAAAAACTCCAATTTTTTTTCCCTCTTGTCTGAAGACTTGCACGGAGAGAAGAGGTTTGCCTCCAGTCCTGCAGTGGCTGAGGTCTCAGTCCTTTCTTTGGTCACTCCCTTTGCTTTGCAGTGGTGAGCTTAGAATCCCCTAATTTTGGGAGCACTTAGCTGGGTTTGCAAGCAGAGATCTTAGCAGATCATTGATTGTGTGTGGTGACCTTGTGGCTTGAGAACAAGCAGAACTGGGACACCTCGTTTTGACAAAAGCTTGTAAGTGTCAGAACTTCCCCTTAAGGGGAATGCATGCAGTGCCTTGGTGCCTCTGCTGTGCTAGCAGAGTGGGGCATATCAGTGTGTATGGAGCTGGTGGTGGATGGCTCTAGACTGTGGGGACCTCTGTGCCTTACAGGTACCACAAGCTGATCTGGGGGCCACACAGCATGACCTCGGATGAGAGAGTCTCTGGAGTCCTGATTGCTGGGGGGGAGAATGGAAATGTCATTCTGTATGACCCAGCCAAAATCATTGCTGGAGACAAGGAAGTCATAATAGCCCAAAAGGACAAGCACACAGGACCCGTGAGAGCCCTTGATGTCAATATGTTCCAGGTAGGTTTTCTGCTCCTCTTCACCACACACTGGCACAGATGAGAGGCCTGTCTTGTAGCCTTGCATTCTTCTCTCCCTTTCTCGTCCTCTAAAAACCATGAACTAAGTTTGGGTTTTGAATGCCCATGTGGAGTAGGCAAATCTTGCCATATTATTTGCACTTCAGTATGGGGAATGTAAGTTTAAGGTGTCTGGTTAAGGTTCATTCCTTTGTCAGTTGATGATGTCACTTCAGTGGGTCCTTTTAGTTCCTTTACCTGGAAAGCAGAGGTGGTCCCCTGGTGTTCCCAGCAAGTCTCTTTTGCTAGCCTTGACATTCTGTGCTGATGTTCTCACCACACAAGGAGTGTTTTCCTGCCCTCACTCGTGTATCCCCTTGGGTGCTGGCTTTCAAGACCTGTCAGCATTGTTACTTGGACAGAGGAGGCAGGACAGGAAACGGTGACCTGGCCTCTAGCAGAAGAGCTCTCAAAACCAACAAGCTCTCCCCCCTCACTGTGCAAGTGTTTACTTCCTTCTATCTAGAGTGGGTTGTGCCTTGTCCCCACCAGCTGTGCCAGAATTTACTTGGCTTTATTTCCTAAATAGCCCTTCTGTCCCTGCACACTTGCCTCCAGCAAGGCCCTCCTGTGCTCATTGTCCTCTGCTATGCTGCCTTTCATTTTCTGCCCGTGATGAACTCCAGATTTGCTTGTCACCAGCCCCACAGGATGTGATCAAAGGGCACTGCCTGCCCTCAACTCCTGTTGCCCTACCTGGACTTTTGCATCCCAGTGACAGGACTGCTCTGGGTGACTGCCAGATGAAAGCCCTGTGGCACCTTACCCTGACTTCCCCTCATCTGCCCCCTCCCAGTAGTGTCCTTGCTCTCTCCACTAACTTGCTGGTGGCTGCAGCCCCTCCACAACTGTTTGCTGTGCAGTGGAGGAGCATCTCACAGAAGGAATTGGGGGCTTGCATGCCAGTCTGGTGCAGGGGATGAATCTGTGATTGACTCAGCCTTAGCTGCCCTCTCAGAAACCCTCTGAGCCAGCCCAAGGCTGTATCCTGAGCTGGTAGGAGAAACTGGCACAGTCATGTGGGTCTGATACCTCCCAGCAGCTAACACTGAATGCTCATGCTGAAAACCATAGACTCATAGGATGGTTTGGGCTGGAATGGACCTTTAGTTCATCCAGTTCCAACCCCCTGCCACGGGCACGGACACCTCCCTCTAGCCCAGATTGCTCAAGGCCTCATCCAACCTGGCCTTGAACACATCCAGGGAGGGAACATCCACAATCTCTCTGCACAACCAGTGCCAGTGTCTCACCACCCTCACTGCCAAGGATTTCTTCCTCATTTCCACTCTCAATCTCCCCTCTCCCAACTCCAAGCCATTGCCCCTTGTCCCAACCCTCCAAGCCCTTGTCAAGAGTCCCTCCCCAGCTCTCCCATAGCCTTCTTCAGGTCCTGGCAATACTCTTAATGCCTGTTCCTGTGTTTTACAGACCAATCTGGTGGCTTCTGGTGCTAATGAGTCTGAAATCTATATCTGGGACTTGAACAATTTTGCCACACCAATGACACCAGGAGCGAAGACTCAGGTACCAGATTTGTACTTGTTACACTCTGTAGAGCAGGCTGTTGGCAGTGTGGATGGCACTGGAGTTGAGAGCACACTTGAAAGCTGCAGTTTTAAAACTATGTCAGAATGGGGGTGGGAGGGAATTAGGGTGATTTTCTGTTCTTGAAGACACTTGTTTTGGTCTTCTGGGAGTGATGTGTCCTGTTAAGCAGAGAATGCTGATTCATTGGTAAAAGAATAGCAGGTTGGAAGGGATTTCAGGGATCATCTAGTCCAACCCTGCAGGGTAAGAAGAAAGTTTAACTGAGATGGCCTAGCACACCTGACACTGCAGAGGCAGCTGAATTGGGGTGCTCACCAAAACCATACCCCAGTGAGCTGGAGTTTGCAGGCAGCCTACCTCACAGTGCATGTACTTAGAGACCTGGGGTGAGCCTTCCTGCAGATTGGCCCTGAGGGTTCTGGAGGTTTGAGTCTTTGGTTTGGAAAGGCTGTGACTGGTTGTGTGTGTGTGCCACAGCCTCTAGAGGACATCAGCTGCATCGCGTGGAACAGGCAAGTGCAGCACATCCTGGCCTCTGCCAGCCCCAGTGGCCGAGCTACTGTGTGGGATCTCAGGAAGAATGAACCCATCATCAAAGTCAGTGACCACAACAGCAGGGTGAGTCAGCTGCTCCTGGAGAGGGTGGGTGCCTCTTGCTGTGTGGGGACACGTCAGAGCTGCTCACATGACATGAGGATACCAGTGCCTGGCTGGCTAGAGTGATGTGGCAAATGATGGAGTAAAAGGGATCTTGAAGATCATCCAGTTCCAACCCTCTGTCATGGGCAAGGACACCTCCCACCAGCCAGCTTGCTCAAAGCTTCATCCAGCCTGGCCGTGAATACCTCCAGGGAGGGAACATCCACAACCTCCCTGGACAACCTATGCCAGTGTCTCCCCACCCTCACTGCCAAGATTTTCTCTTCTCATCCCCTCAATTTCCCCTCTTCCATCTCCAAGCCATTGCCCCTGATCCAGAGGACATTCAGCTAGTCAGAAATGAGCTGTTCTCTCTACTGGGAGAGATGAGGATGCAGTTGGTGTGCTCTGGGTGAACACATTTAGTCTCTCAGAGGAAGTAATGTCCTGACTTAGTTCTTGGGCAGAGAGAGCTTCTTCCTCAGCATGGCAGGTTGGATGAGCATGAGCGCTGAACCCTGTGCCGTGGTTTAACTGCTGCTGGTACCCAAGCATCACTCAACCACTCACTCCCTCCCCACTGCAGTGGGATGAGAGAGAGAATCAGAAGAGTCAAAGTAAGAAAACCTACAGGCTGAGATCAGGACAGTTTCATAGGGAAAGCCCAAACTGTGCACAAGCAAAGCTGAACAAGGAATTCCTTCCCTACTTCCCATGGACAGGCATCTCCACAAGCAGGGCCAAAGAGCTTCCTTGCTTTAAATCACAGAACTGTGACCACAACAGCAGAGGTGAATCTCTTTGAGAGAACCTTGGGAAACTAACTGCAAATTTGCTTACTCAGAAATAAGGAGAGTGGGAGCGCAGGCTGCAGCCCTGCGGTGTGCCGGTGGGAGCGCGGGCCGCGGCCCTGCGGTGTGCCAGTGGGAGCGCGGGCGGCGGCCCTGCGGTGTGCCGGTGGGAGCGCGGGCCGCAGCCCTGCGGTGTGCCAGTGGGAGCGCGGGCGGCGGCCCTGCGGTGTGCCGGTGGGAGCGCGGGCCGCAGCGACACCCAAAGCCCAGCTGCAGATTCCTGCCTGGCAGAGTTTACCATGCTTGTAGGTATATCTAGGCCAGTTCTTTGTTGCCTTTCAGTGCTGCTTGGTTCTTACACTGTGGTGCAATACTGTCCTTCAGATGCACTGCTCGGGCCTGGCATGGCACCCTGATGTGGCTACCCAGATGGTTTTGGCCTCAGAGGATGACAGGTTGCCTGTGATCCAGATGTGGGACCTGAGATTTGCCTCCTCACCTCTTCGTGTTCTGGAAAGCCATACAAGGTATGGATCTTACAGAGCCTGCTGCCTCCTGGTGTGGGCACTGCTGGTCACCATATCTCTCCTCTTGCTCAGCTCTCTCTGAGGTCTCTCTGGGTTGGTGGCAGTGACTCCAGCAGCAGGCAGTGTTACATGCTG
This sequence comes from Semnornis frantzii, assembly GCA_013399775.1. Taxonomy (NCBI): domain Eukaryota; kingdom Metazoa; phylum Chordata; class Aves; order Piciformes; family Ramphastidae; genus Semnornis; species Semnornis frantzii. The sequence goes on from VWYK01089643.1 coordinate 42,530, forward strand.
GCTTGCTGACTTGCCAACTCTGTGTCCTGAGGGCCTTGAGTTTTTGGGGCCTGCTGCTTTGAAGGGAACAGGCTTCAAAATAAAATCCCCACGGTCCTGCTGAGACACTGAAGTTATTAGTTTGTTGCTGCCTTTCTCAAGAAGAGGGAACTGAGATGAAAAGAGTAAAGGATTTTGCCCAAATAATGGACTGGGCACATCCTCACACGTGGACAGACATAATTTCTCTGCCCCTCAGCTCTCCAAATGCCTTAAATTCGTGTCCAGGAGAAGATCTTGAGTCCTTGCCTCTCCTCAGTTGTCAGTGGGAGCTTCTCTACTGCCCAAACCAGCACTTGATACAAGGGGAGAGGGAACAGCAACTCACCTGTGTTTGGACTGCTACCACAGCTGCTGCCAGTGGTTCTGCTGGCTGGAATCTCCTGCTGGCAGAGCTCCTGGTCTCTGCTTGTACCCCCAGGTTTGCACACTGCAGGTTGATGACACTGCAGGCAAACAAATCACATTGTAACCTCGATGTCCAACTTTTCCTACCTGACTCTTGCATTTGGTTTTCCAGTGTACCTGCTGCACCTTTACAGCTCTTCAAGCAGAAAACAGAAAGCATCTTTTTCACTGAATAAAGAGGAGGAATTTGTCCTCTTGCAAGAGGAGGCAGTGGGGAGGGCACTTTGAGGTGGAATGCTCATGACTGCTTTATTTACAACCATTTTGTGCTGACACAAACCTCTTGCCTGTGACTTTTCCCGCAGGGGTATCTTGGCCATTGCTTGGAGCGTAGCAGATTCAGAGCTGCTGCTGAGCTGTGGGAAGGATGCTAAGATCCTCTGCTCCAACCCCAACACAGGAGAGGTATGCTACACACCCCTCTTCAAAACATCTCCCTGCAGAGGTGGCACACAGAGAGCAGTTGGTGGTGTGCTTGCCTTCCTGGGGTTGGTGTTTCTCTGGGATGTCCTTCCCTGTCCTGTGTACCCATCTTTGGTCCATGTGCTTTTAGCAGTTGTGCTGGTGCTGAAGGATTCCTTCCTGATGTTCCTAATCCACACCACCTAATCCAATCACAGAATTTTAGAGATTGGAAGGGACCCCCAGAGATCATCAAGTTCACCCCCCCTGCCATGGCAGGATCACCCAGGGTGGTTTGCATAGGAATGCATCCAGATGGGTTTGGAAAGACTCCAGAGAAGAAGACTCCACAACCTCTCTGGGCAGCCTGTTCCAGGGCTCCTTTCTATTCACTGTTGCCCTCCTTAGTGAGGTCCCTGCTCAGTACAGGAATTGGGAATGGCTCCACTCTTAAGTATGTGCTTCCTGCTCTTTTGGTGGATACTGTGGCTGAACTATTGCTGCAGCTGCCTAAACCTGGAGCATTTCATGTAGTGTGTAGAGACACCCAAATAACCTCTGAATAAGCCAGCATGAAGAGAAGCAGCAACAGCTCACAGCTTGCAGTGTGAAACATGGAATTAAGTCTCTTGCCTTCAAGTGGGACAGCACAGACATGCCCCACCTGCACAGTTTGCCTTGTGTGGCTTCTACAGAAGATGTGCTGGGAGGAGAAGGGAGCTAAGCAGTGCTGTGTGATGGTCCCCTGGATAGTGGCTACCATGGTGTGTGTGGTGATGTGGAGACTGCTGAGGAGCAAGAAGAGCAGCCCAGTCACAGGACAGACAGGGGGACTGTTGCTGTTGGGTGTGGTGCCCTGATTTGTGGGACTTGTTTTTGCTGCCCAGGTGCTGTATGAGTTGCCCACAAGCACACAGTGGTGCTTTGATATCCAGTGGTGTCCCAGGAACCCCTCGGTTCTGTCTGCGGCTTCATTCGATGGACGGATCAGCATCTACTCCATCATGGGAGGCAGCATGGATGGCTTGAGGCAGAAGCAAGTTGACCAGGTATTGCTCAGAACATGGAGAGAAAGAGGAAGGAGAAATATGGGCTTGTGGGAAGCCATCAGTGGCTGTCTGCCCCCCTGCTTGCAGAGGTGCCAGTCCAGTACAGGTCAACCGCAGGATGGGTTTGGTTGGCAAAGCCCTTTAAGAGCCTCCAGTCCAACCATTCTCTAACTCTGGACCTCAGCACCACATCTCTGTCTCTTTGAAACACCTCCAGGGATGGGCATTCATCCACCTCCCTGGGCAACCTGTGCCAACTTCTGAGAACCTTTTTCGTCAATAAGTTTCCTCTAATATCCAACCTAAATGTCTCTTGATGCAACTTGAGGCCATTCCCTCTTGTCCTACCCACCCAACTCTTCTCAGGGAGCTGGAGAGAGCAATGCCGTCTGCCCTCAGTCTCCTCTTCTTCAGATTGCACACCCCCAGTTCCCTCAGCTACTCCTCACCAGCCCTGTTCTCCAGACCCTTCCCCAGCTTTGTTGCCCTTCTCTGGGACCTGCTTCAGCCCCTCAATGTCTTTGGAGTGAGTGCCTCAAAACTGAACGCAGCATTTAACCCGTGGCCTTGCCAGTGCTGAGTCCAGGGTACAATTGCTTCCCTGGTCCTGCAGGCCACACTTAATGATCCAGGCCAGGCTGCCGGTGGCCTTGCCTGGCTTGTCTTCAGCCAGCTGTTAACCAGCACCCCCAGACCTTTCTCTGCTGGACAGTTCCCAGCCACTGCCCTAAAACTAGAGCATTCATGGGGTTGTCGTGACCCAAGTGTGGGACCTAGCACTTGGTCGTCTTGAACCTCATCCCATCAGCCTTGGCCCATCCATCCGCCCTGGCCAGGTCCTTCTCCAGAGCCTTCCTACCTCTAGCAGATCAACACTACCACCCATTTTAGTGCCATCTGCAAACTTATGGTGCCATCAGTGCCTTCGTCCCCATCATTGATAAAGATATTCAAGAGATCTGTCCCCAGCACTGAGCTCTGGGGAAAAAATGGTTTCATTTATTGAAGATATGACATGCTTGGATTTTTTTTTCCCCTTTTGTTACTGAAGCTTTCATCATCTTTCGGGAACCTCGATCCATTTGGTACGGGCCAGCCCCTGCCACCCCTGCAGCTTCCCCAGCAGGCTGCCCCCCAGAGTGTTGTTCTGCCCCTCAAGAAGCCACCCAAGTGGATCCGGCGCCCCGTGGGAGCATCCTTCTCGGTAAGCAGCAGACAAGGCTGGGCATGGTTGGCCAGGCAGGGAGAGAGATGGGTGCATGGCACCTGCAAAACACTTCAGGAAGAGGAGAGGTCAGTGTTATGCTCCACTTGAGGAGAACAACTCCTGTCTGCCATCACTGCAGCAGCTTCCAGGCTGGGCACTTGTGGACTGCAGGGCAGCAAGGAACTAACAAAACTGCTTGGGAAGAAGGAAAGAGGAGGTGTGGTGTTGTCAACAGGCATCTGTTTGTCTCTTCAGGTGTTAGGGCTTTGCTTCTATTTGGTCAGTGTTTGCTTTGAAGTATACAAATAGGTGCTGGGAGAAGGCCTGAGCTGGGCAGGTGCCTGAGCCTGGAGTGCAGTTTGAAGCTGTTGTGTGAGTCAGGGTTGTGGAGAGCAGTGGGATGAGCTCTGAGCAAGGCAGCAGGAGTCACTGCAGCAGCATGTGGGTAGGCTCACCCACAGCTGATTGATTTGCACTGTCACACACACTCCAGTCACACCTGTGCTTCACATATGCCTTGATCCCAGTTTGGAGGCAAGCTGGTCACGTTTGAGAACCCCAAGGCTCAGCAGCAGCCAGGCATGGAGCAGCAGCAGTGTCACCATGTCTACGTGAGCCAAGTGGTCACAGAGAAGGAGTTCCTGGCCCGCTCAAACCAGCTGCAGGAGGCTGTGAAGTCTGAAGGCTTTGTCAGCTACTGCCAGAAGAAGATTGACATGGCCCAGACTGACTTTGAGAAGAATGTGTGGGCCTTCTTAAAGGTAAGAGCAGCTTGAGAGCTTCCCACTCAGTTGGAAAACCGGGGCAGAGATGGATCCTTCTGCCCATGATGGTGTTTCAGTGGAAGAGGTGCTGGGAACCAAACATGGAAGTGTGCCCATGAGCCCTGTTTTTGGAGGTAGCTCACTAGAAAAGGGAGAGTCCTCAGGGCCTGGGGTCTCTGAGGGTCATAAGAAATCGTGGCAAAAGCCAAGGCTTGGGGCAGGTATTTTGTGGGTTTTGACATCCTACATCAGTATGTCTTTGTAGAGGGAGCTGGTGAGAAGAGATGAGGCTTTGGGATAGCTCCAGATAAAATTTTTGGTGCTCAATCTGAGCACTCTGAGGATTCCAGGTGGAGCAGATAAGCAGACTGTTCACCTACAGTCCCTAGGGTGGAGCCCTGCCTGCCTGTGCAGGTTCCCAACTCACTGAAGACCTTTTCAGGTCCTTACTGCACTCAGTCCCCAGCTCTCACTGGTGACTTGTGGCAGTGAGGGAGGAAATGAAGCATTGCCAAATGCAGTGTGTCTAACTTGTGTCTTTTTAAAGGTGAACTTTGAAGAAGATTCACGTGTCAAATACCTTGAGCTCTTGGGATACAGAAAAGATGATCTGAAGAAGAAGGTAAATGTACCTGGAAGCTCTGCTTGGGTTAAATGTTTTAGTGATGGATGCATCTTAAAATGCTGACCATGGCAACTATGGCTGCAGTGCTCTGTGGGACTGGAATAGCAAATGCCAGTGTCCAGAGGCTGTTCAGCACAGCAGGTCTCTTACACACCATTGTTGGCAGGGTGGTTCCCAGCAGCTGCTGTTTGTCAGGGCTGCAACTCTCCTAGCTGTGGATCAGCTGCTGCCCATGGTGCCATAGCCTCTGACTTGAAGAGCTATTGGAGAAATTCGTTTGTTCCAGAGGGCCCTGGAAACCTTTTTGTGCTTTTAAATTGCCTAGATGAAGAACTCAGGAGTAAGAGGGACTCGTATGAGGGCCATGGAGCTACTGGAGTGGGTCCAGAGGCCACAAAGATGATCAGAAGGCTGGAGAACCTCCCTGTGGGGACAGGCTGGGAGAGTTGTGGCTGTTCAGCCTGGAGAAGAGAAAGCTGCAGGGAGGCTTTAGAGCAGCCTTTCAGTACCTGAAGGGCGATACAGGAGAGCTGAGGAGGGACTTTTGACAAGGGCTGGGAGTGCCAGGACAAGAGGCTGTAAATCCATCACCAGGCTGGGACACTGCAAACTGTTCTGCAAGCAGCACATGAACCACAGGGGCACAGTTCTGCAGTCCAAGAGAGGAGTGAGAGCTCTGCCTCTCTGAAGTACAGGGGCATTTATTGAAGCCTTGGTTGCTTTTTAGATTTCATCCACTCTGAACAAAGACATTCTGGCAGATGGTGACTTGGGAGAGGTAAGCAAACACCTGGGGACAGCTCTGCTTTGTGATGCCTAAGAGTAATTTTCCTTTCTGCTTGGACAAGTTCCCTTGTTGAGTTACATGAAGGTATTTGACAAACCAAACACTTTTCCCACTCCTTTTCCAGCGCAGGGCTCTGTCACAGCTTTTAGTTCAGGATCCTTTTTCTGCCCATGTCTTGCCCACTGTGACACTTTGTGCTGCCTGTGAGACAGGGCAGAGCTCTGCCTGGCAGATGGCTTCAACAAGACAAAAAATTGTCTTTGGTGTGAGGGTGCTGGAGCCCTGGAGCAGGCTGCCCAGAGAGGTGGTGATGGTCTCCTTCTCTGGAGACTTCCAAGACCCATCTGGATGTGTTCCGGTGTGACTTGCCCTGGGTGATCCTGCTCTGGCAGGGGAGGTTGGACTTGATCTCTGGAGGTCCCTTCCAACCCCTCCCATTGTGTGATTCCAGAGCAGCACCTTGTCCAGGCTTTATTAAAGAGCAGGACTGGGAGTGTGGTCCAATAACACCTCCCTGCAAGAGTGAGAAATACTCTTCAGGCATGGCCTGTTGTAGTTGCAACAGCCTCTGTCTGCCCCAAGGGGACTGCATTGCTTTTGTGGCATAGACGTTTTGGATGCCATCTGCAGGTTTTAATGGGGAAGAGAAGTTTTGCTGCATGTTTTCAGGCAGCTGAGATGAAAACAGCACAAGGTACTGTGCAGTGACACAGAGCAAGGACACGGAGGGCCTCTGCCATGCTTGTTGTACCTAAGCCAGTCCATTTCTGTGATGGGCAGGCTGGTGGTGGTGGGAAGGTGTCTGTACTCTGCAGGGTAAAGGATTCCTTTCTTATTTCCTGCCCTTTTGGTGGTCTTATGTTTTCTTTATGGCATCTCTGCTGTAGGCTCCTGATGAATCTGATGAATCTGTGCTGAACGAGGGGGACAAAGGCCTGGCTACAGACGATCAGTTCTTGGGAGAGGTATCTGCCCACCAGGCTATGGGCATGGATGTGGGTCTGTGAGCGAGGGCTATGAGGGCTGTGGGCATGCATGTGGCTCTGAGGGCTGTGGGCACAGATGTGTGTCTGTGCATCAGTGCCCAGGAACCAGCTGGTGTTGGTGCTCTCCATGTGTGCACACTGGTGCTTGCAGAAGCCTTCCCTGCTGGTTAGAAATCTGGGCCTTCTTTTTCTCCTTCACACCCATTTTTCAAATGCTCCTCTTGCCTCTCAGAGCAGTGATGCAGCAGTGCTGTGGTGAGATGCACTGGAGGTCCTTCGGGCCCGGGCCTTTCGCAGTGTGCTTAGGAGGTATCTTTGTGCAGGCACCACAGGCAGTTACTTATCCTGTGCTCAAACACTCTTCTGATAAGAGAGGGACATACTTCCCTTCTGAGTTAATGATCTCTTAGGTGCCTGGGAGTCTGAAGGGCTAGCCTTGACTTGGAATGCAAGAGCCAGGTGTGTTTCATGAGTGCATTTATTCTAAGGCTACATCATCCCAACCATGATACTTTTCCTTTCTCTTAGGTGGTGAAGGACCATAAAAAGGAAACAGAAGGTTTGGGACCTGCAAAGAAGACTTTTAACATCTCTGTTAGTGGAGGTAAAACAAACCCCACCTTGGTACTGCTGTGGCTGTATGTGCTGCTGTTTGTGAATGCTGATGATGATCCTGGGGTAGCAGAATGACAGCAATTTCTGCACAGGTTGTGCAGGGTTACCTTGACTTAGACTGGGTGAGGAGTGGCTGGAGAGCAGCCTGGAGGAGAAGGCCTTGGGGGTGTCAGTTGGTGCCAGACTCCCTGGAAACCAGCACTGGTTGCTGGCAGCCCAGCAGGCAGCTGTGTGCTGGCTGCATCCAGAGCAGGGAGAGCAGCAGCACAGGGAGGGAATTCTGCCCCTCTGCTCTGCTCTGCTGAGACCACACCTGCAGCACTGCTTTCAGTTCTGGGGAACCCAGCACTAGAAGGACATGGAACTGTTGGAGAGGGTCCAGAGGAGGCCACAGAGGGCTGGAGAACCTCCCCTGTGTGGGGACAGGCTGGGAAAGTTGGGGCTGTTCAGACTGGAGAAGAAAAAGCTGCAGGGAGACCTTAGAGCAGCCTTCCAGTATCTGAAGGGGACTTTAGGGAAGCTGGGGAGGGACTTGTGAAAAGGACTGGGAGTGCCAGGGCAAGGGGTGGGCATGGCCATGGTGGAGTAGAACCCGAGCCAGCTGAGCACTTTGCACAGTGCTGTGCAGCTGGATGCAAGGAGCTGCTGCAGGTCTCAGTGGCTCTGAGCCCTCACCTGTCTGGTTGCAGATGTGGATGGTTTGCTGACCCAGGCGCTGCTGACGGGGAACTTCGAGAGCGCGGTGGAGCTGTGCCTGTACGACAACCGCATGGCCGACGCCATCATCCTGGCCATCGCCGGCGGGCAGGACCTGCTCTCCAGGACACAGGAGAAGTACTTTGCCAAGATGCAGAGCAAAATCACCAGGGTACTTTGGGGGTTCTTCTCAGTTTGCCAACTCTCAGCTCACATCCTTTCACTTACAGCTGCTCTTGCGGTGTCGTAGCTTTATTCCTGTGAGAAGCTGCTAAGGATTCATAGAACTGCAGAATGGTTTGGATTGGAAGGGACCTCCAAAGCTCATCCAGTCTAACCTCCTCTGCACTCAGCAAGGACATCCTCCACTAGATCAGGTTGCCCAAAACTCTGTCCAGCCTCACCTTGAATATCCCCAGGGATGCAACCACAACCACCTCCCTGGGCAACCTGTTGCAGTGTTCCAGCACCTTCATGGTAAAGTGCCATGAGTCTTAGAGCAGAAGGATTTGTGTTACTATATTTTAATCCATTGGTAAGGAGAACAGCAGGATGCTTCCTGGATATGATGATGACACCAAGCTGAGTGGTGCAATCAATATGATAGAGGAACAGGATATCATCCAGAAGGACCTGCAGAAACTGGAGTGGTGAACCTCATGAGGTTCAGCAAGATGAAGTGCAGGGTCCTGCTCCTGGGCTGGAATGATCCTCACTATCAATACAGACTGGAAGAGGAGATGATAGAAAGCAGCCCTATGGAAAAGGACTTGGGGGTGCTGGTGGGTGAGAAGCTGGATAGGAGCCAGCAATGGGCACTGGCAACACAGAAGGCCAAGGGCAGCCTGAGCTGCATCCGAAGTGGCATGACCAGAGCTGGAGCGAGGAGATCCTTCCCGTCTGCTCTGGGGAGACCTCAAAGCAACCTTCTAGTACCTGAAGTGGGCTACAAGAAGGCTGCAGAGGGACTGTTTGCAAAGGCCTGTAGGGATAGGTTGAGGGGCAATTAGGGTTTAGAATTAGAGAAGAGCAGATTTAAGTTGGATATTAGGAACAAGTACTGTGAGGGTGGTGGAACACTGGAACAGGTTGCCCCAGGACATAGCTCAGGCTGCATCCCTTGACGTGTTCAAGGCAAGATTGAACAAGGCCTTGAACAACCTGTCTAGTAAGAGGTGCCCCTGCCTATGGCAGGGGAGTTAGAAGTAGATGATCTCTAAGGTCCTTTCCTTGTCTCCAGTATTTCTGAGTTCCATTATACATTGGGAGGCTGTCATTGGTAAAGATGAAGCCCTCAAGGAGCCCACCTGTCAGAATGGAAGCCCTTTAGGAAGCACCTGTCAGTCTGTTCTCTTGTCAGATGTCTCCATTGCTGCTCAGAGCAGCAGCTTCATGTTGATTTCTGCCTGTGATAACTCTTGGCAGACCTTGCCAAGGCTTGGTTTTGCAGCATGCACAGCAGAGAGCTAAGCATGCCAGGGTAGATCAGACAGCCTTTGTCTAGCAGGCAACCTGTTCACAGCCAGCTGCTTGTTATTCTTTCCAGCTTTTTGCAGTGCTGGCGGTTGCTGATGCTGCTGGTTCAGATCTGTTTTCTTCACTACCACCGTGACAGTGAAAACAACAGGGTGAAACAGAAGTAGGCTTAAAAGAGCACAGGACAGTTGATTTGGCACGTGTGGCTGCTTTTAAAGGAGGGGAGAAATTTGCTCATGATCACCTTTTAGAAGCCCATTGTCCAAGAAGGACGTTTTAGACAGTAGCAGGAGGCAGCTGGTGAAGTGGGAATGTTCTCAAATGCTTTCCTGCAGCAGGGCTGAAGGCCACAAAGCACTGGCATGGGGAGTCAGAGCACACAGCATCACAAACTGGGGACTGTAAGTGGCATTTTGCTCATTACCTGGAACCCAGGTGTGGTTTAAGTGTGTGGCGTTTTTCTTTTCTGGTGCCAAAATGCTCATTCAGCTGTGTGAGCTTGAATTCTTGGCGTGACAAGGGCTTTGTTCACTAAATAGCAACAGAACTGCCAAGTCTGATTTTTGTCTGAAGCAAAATAACTGGAAACAGAACTTGAGACAGATGAAACTGGAATTTTCTTCTGAGAGTTGCTGCTGAGGCAGGCTGTGTGCATGGGTGCAAGGTTAGGGGTACTACAGCCAGCTTGGGGGTTGATACTGCTGCAGATTTGCCTGTTAAAAGCAGCCTTTTCAGCTGCCTCACTGCTCAGCCTGAGGCCAAGTGCTTCAAGCCAAACAAACCAAACTTCTGCCTCCTGGTGTGCATGATGTCCAGAGTTTCTAGCTGAATGCTGGGGATGTTCTCTTTGCAGAACCAGTGCTGGAAAGCACTGCAGCAATCCCAGTTTGCAGAGGTTTGTGCCTTCCTTGCTTGTACATTTTGTGGCAGGGTGAACTGGCTTGTCTGTGTTACCTGAGCTTGTTTTGGGACTTCACTGAAGTGATTTGGAAGTCAAATGTTCTCTCGTGCAGCTGCAGAGTTGCACCATGGTGACCTGGTGCAGCAGGGATGAGCACACTGGAGTAGGTTCAAATGATCCTCAAAACCAAAGGAGCTTTGATTAACTGTGGTCTCCCTCCTGCCATAGCTCATCACTGCAGTGGTAATGAAGAACTGGAAAGAGATTGTGCAGTCCTGTGATCTGCAGAACTGGAGAGAGGCTTTGGCGGCTGTGCTCACCTACGCCAGGCCAGACGAGTTTGCAGCCCTTTGCGGTGAGTTCCCTTTGTGGACTGGATGTCATTCACTCCACCTGGAGCAAAACTGCACCTTGCCAGGGCTGGTTGCCTTCCAGCAAACTCTTGTGCCTTGCTATCTTCTTTGATGGGTAGTATACTGCTTTGGTGGCATTGCAGAGCTGGAGAGGAGCCTCCAGCCTGCCCTGTTCCCAGTATGTTCCCTGAATTCCTGAGTGCTGAACCTCCAGACCTTGGTGAGCAGCAGTGTCCTGTGCACAGCTGCTGGGCTCTTACCATTTCCAGATGTGTAGCAGTGGTGCTGGCCTGGCAGGTGTCTCAACCACAACACCAGTGTTGTAGTGCCTGTGCATGGGACACAAATGGAAATGTTTCAGGGAATCTTTTTCCTCTTCCTTCCCAAGAGCCATTTTGGCTTGGAAGAAGCCCTCATTCCCAGGCAGTGGGCATGCCTGCCCTCGTGTGTGCTGCCTGTGTTTAACTCACAGGGCAATCAGTGCCCACAGCTGTGTGCCTGGCACCCTGTGCCACTCAGACACCAGCCATGCTGTCTGGGGAGCTGTCTGCCTCCTATCAGCACACACCAGCCTGGCATGGTTCTGCTCCTCACTACTCCTTGGCTGGTTGCAGAATCAAGTGGTGCTCCTGAAGTGAGGGGCAGCAAAGAGTGTGTGAGAGAACTGAACCCTGGCCTCTTCCCCTGTGTCATGTGTGCAGATGGACTGTCCCCTCTGACCTGCCTTGGGTTTGCAGGAGTTTGCCAAGTCCTGCTTCTGCAGTGCCCTGGGTTTCCATCAGGCAGTCTTCTGCACACCAGATCCTGTCCTTACCGATGGAGCCCAGAGACGATATCCCTCTGCAGTGCACTGAGCAGAGGCACACCAGATGGTGCAGGCTTCCCCAACCTCAGCAGTGAGAGAGACATCACCAAAGTACTTCATCAACATCATCTTTGCTCCTGCTGTTCCTAGATCTCCTGGGTAGCAGGCTGGAGAGTGAGGGGGACAGCCTTCTGCAGACACAGGCCTGCCTCTGCTACATCTGTGCTGGCAATGTGGACAAACTTGTTGCTTGTTGGACCAAAGCTCAGGATGGGAACAGTCCCTTGTCCCTTCAGGTTGGTGACACACTTCAGAAAGGTCTTGAAAGTAACACACTGCAACCAGCTGGCACTTCAGTGATCCACTGGACAGCTTTGCTGGCTGAGAGCTGTCTGCATTTCAGGATGCCAACCTTTGGCTCCTGGACTTTGAGTGACTCGTGGGATGCCTTTTCTTCCTGGACTTTGGGTGGCTCGTGGGATGGCTTTTGCTTTTGGGGTGGGGTGGCTCTTGGGATGGCTTTTGCTTTTGGGGTGGCTCTTGGGATGGCTTTTGCTTTTGGAGTGGGGGGGCTCTTGGGATGGCTTTTGCTTTTGGGGTGGGGTGGCTCGTGGGATGGCTTTTGCTTTTGGAGTGGATGACTTTCCTAGCTGTAGCACAAATATGATATTAGCAAATGTGGTGTAAAGCACAGAGGGCCTCACTCCTGCTCTGTCCTTTTGGGCAGTCCTGCTCACAGATTTCTGATGTTAAAATGTGGGGTTAGTATTTAGAAGATTTTGGTGAAGAGAGGTTGAATGCCTGTGTCTTTTGCAGGAGTAGTTACCACTCCAGTGTTCTCTTCTATCCTCTCCTGCTCTGATTCTGTGACAGTTGCTAGTGAGGCCTACTTCACCCTGCTGTGATTTGTGGTTTTTTTTTTTTATTTATGGCTTATTTCCTTTCCCCCCTGATCTCCAGGATTTGATAGAGAAGGTTGTCATCCTGCGCAAAGCCGTGCAGCTCACCCAGGCCGTGGACCCTAACGCTGTGGGGGCCCTCTTGGCTGAGAAGATGAGCCAGTATGCCAACCTGCTGGCAGCCCAGGGCAGCATTGCTGCAGCTTTGACCTTCCTGCCTGCCAACACCAACCAGGTACAGGCCCTTCAGGGGTTGTGGCTGCCTCTTGCCTGTGTGAACAGCTGTGCTGCAAGGCCAAGGTCTGTGTGGTGTGGGCAGCCAGCAGGAGTGCAGCTTGAAATAGGCCTGGGGACCTGGCAGGCTGCTTCCCCTCTCCCTGCCCTGACCTTGCTGAGCTGCTAGAAGAACACTGTTTTGTTGTCCTGCTCCTTTATTTCACGCTCTTGTCCTTGCAACCAGTGACTGCCAAGGGGGCAGCAGTCCTTTGTGCAAGCCAGACCTGGCCAAACTGGTACCTTGGCATTCAGTTACTTGTTTTCTTTTGGGTTCTCCTCTCACATGAGCATGGCAATGATGGGAGGCAGGCACGTGTAAGGCAATTCCATGACTCATGCAGAAAAGATTCGCTCCAATCAGAGCAGAGCAGGCTTCTGAGAGAGAGCCCATGGATGTGGGCAGTCTGTCTCTTGGTGTGACACTCTGGGTACCAGGCTGTGCCATTAACCTCCCTCCCTGTCCTTCTGGTTGCAGCCAAACATCATGCTGTTGCGGGACCGGCTTTGCAGAGCCCAGGAGGAGCTCCCCGGGGCACAGCAGGCCCTCAGGGCACCCTATGAGAGGCAGCCCATGCCCAAAGGACGAACTGGCCCTGGGGCTGGCCAGCTGCAGCAGGGGACCCAAGCTCCAGCCCAGCAGTATTACCAACAGGTATGGGGGCTGTAATTTTAGAGGGGGAATCGTACTTGAGTTCTGGAAAGGGGACAGAGGAGTTTGTTTCCTTTCTTTTGATCTGAGATAGGGCTCAGATTGCTGTTGAGAGCTACTTGGGCCCCTTAGAGTAGCTCTCAGTAGGTCTTTACTCACATCTGAGATCTCTGCTGAGAGCCCTGTGGTGAAAGCCATTGGTGCTGCTTTTCAGTCAGCACAGACACAACCTTTACTCTTCTTCCAGAAACATTCCTTAATCACCTTGTCAAGGAGCCTGCTTCTGAGGCTTAGGTGTTTGGAAGTGTGCTGCAGTGCCAGGAATGACAATGTGGGAGAGTCCTGTGGGATTGTTCTGTGCTTACTGTCACAGTCCTTGATGTCCTCCTATCCCTGCTGCAGGCCTTGAGGCTTGCTTGTGCTGCTCACCAGACTCTTTTGGGCCTGATTATTTCCACCCTGAGCTCTGCTGTTGGCTGCAGAAGTTGCCAGGTGGTGGCACTAACAGACAGAGGGCCCATTTAAGCAGTTGTGGAGGCAGTCTGCAATGAGGGCATCTTCCTGGCTTGGTGTAAGGGGGCACAGGCAGGGGTGAGAGAGGTGTGGTGGGGCAGGCCTGGACTGACTGTCAGCTGTGCCAGCAGAAAGGTGAGGGAGGAAGCTGGGGCTGTGCAGGGAGGAAAAGAAATGCAAGAGGCAGGTGCCCTGATTTGATCTTTATCCTGAGGATGACTGTATCAGACCATGTTGCCCATCACCAAGGGTGGGAGGGGTAGCCCTGGCTGTGGGCACATCCCTCAGCACCGAGCTGCACCTCCTCTGGCTCTGCTCTGCATAGCAGCTTTGGGCTGGGCTGTGTTGAAAGCAGAGCTGTGTTGGTGCTGCAGGTGCTCTCCTCCTGCAGAGCAGACTGGCACCACTGAGGCTTGTCTGTGCCAGCACTGCCCTTCAGGCACTGCTCGCCAGAAAAATGGGGGAAGGAAGGAAGGACATGAAAGGTGGGGGGAGTTGGGCTTTGTTCTTTCTCCCTCTGTGTCATCGACTGTGTGTGCCTTTGCCTTCTCTCTGGGGTGTTAACAAGGTAGATCTCAGAGGGACAAAGCCTTCATCCTGCTCATACAAGATCACCTTGCTAACACCACTGCAGATGATTTGAAATGCATCAGTGTCAATCATTAACTCTTTGCTCCTTCCCTGTGCCTTTTGGCCTGCCTTGCTGTAAGCAGTGGTCTGCCTCACTAAGCCATGCTGCCCTCTGCCATGTGGCTGTGGCAAGCAGCTGCTACCTAGATGGTGTGATCTTGGCAATGCTTTTTAAACCAGAGTTTCCTCTTTCTCCCACTGTTTCAGGAACACCTCAAGCTGTTACTTAAGCAAGCCCTACTTGTTAGGAAAAAGCTCACAAGCTCACTGTGAGGGAGTTCATTCTGTATCCTTAGCTTTTCAGGGAGCTCAGGCTCAGCAGAAACTTGGAGGGGAGAGAGGCCAGAGAGGTACCCAGGAGTATGCTGATGAATAACAATGGGAAGAAATTACCTGTTTGAGTCTTGGAATATATGTTTTGTTTGATCTACTTTTAAGCAAGTGTGTGGTGATCTTGGGGCAGCCCTTGCTGAGCTGCTGTACCAAACAGGAATATCTGCTGAAGACTGGACAGCCTTTCAGCACAGGTTTTTGAACCCTCTTTTTTTTATCTTGTGCTCCAGCACAAGAAGAACCTGGAGCTGCTGGAGCAGATCCAGAGGAGGCCACAAAGATGATCAGAGGGCTGGAGAACCTCCCCTATGGGCACAGGCTGGGAGAGTTGGGGCTGTTCAGGCTGGAGAAGAGAAGGCTGCAGGCAGACCTTAGAGCAGCCTTCCAGTACCTGAAGAGGCTCCAGGAGAGCTGGGGAGGGACTTTTGACAAGGGCTAGGAGTGCCAGGATGAGGGACAATGGCTTTGAGCTGGGAGAGGGGAAATGAGGAAGAAATTCTTTGCAGTGAGGGTGGTGAGACACTGGCACAGGTTGCCCAGAGAGGCTGTGGCTGCCCGTTCCCTGGAGGTGTTCAAGGCCAGGCTGGATGAGGCCTTGAGCAAGCTTTGCTGGTGGGAGGTGTCCCTGCCCATGGCAGGGGTTTGGAACTGGATGATCTTTAAGATCCCTTCCAACCCAACCCATTCTATGAATCTATGGAGAAGGAAGACAGAGGAGAGGAGCAGCAGGAGACTGGCTGGGAAGCAATTAGCATCAAGCTGTATGGTTGTGCATGTGCAGGAGCTGAATGTCAGCTTTTAACCTTTTAAAATTCATCTTGAGCTTGACTTTAAGGCTGCTTTTGTGTGAGGCTTGTTTTGAATTTAACATGGAACCGTGAGCCCTTCCAGCTGTGGTTGGTGGTGCTTGGTGTCATGCAGTAGCCTGGGGGAGCTTCTGCAACAGCAGTGTGATGGAGGAGGCAGACCTGACACATGGCCACAGGTGACCCTGCACTGGCTCCACAACCTCTTGTAACTGCATCTCCACTGTGCTTCATCTTCATTCTGCAGTTGACTTCAGCTCCAGTGCAGTGATTTTTTTTTTTGCTTGTCTTGAATGCACTTTTCCTTTCTTCCTCTTGAGATTTTATGGCTGTGTTACAAGTGCCAGCATGCAAATCTTTTCCTGTGCACCTCATTTCGTGAAACCCTTCAGGGTTTGTGGCTTGGTGGTTTTGTTTTTTTGGGTTTTTTTGTTTTGTTTTCCATGATTGGTATTTCTTTGTTCAATTCAGGTTAGAATTGCCCCTACTGTCACTACCTGGAGTAACAAAACTCCTACTGCCCTTCCCAGCCATCCTTCTGCAGGCTGTCCCTCTGACACACAGGTATAACCTTCATTATTCCTCTCTGAGCCCCTGCTCCACCCCAATAAGTCCCCCCCTGGCATAGTCTGGTATGGAGAGATGGAAGGAGCAGCTTCCAGATGTGCTCTGATTTTGCTCCTCTACATCTTATGGTGGGTTTTTTTTTTTTCACTGTTTGGTTTTTGTTACCAATGCCCCTGCAGAGTGGCTCTGGAAAGCCTGAAGTGTGGGAGTTCAGTGTGACCTGAGCCCCCTCAAGCCTTGCTCCCCACTTGCATATTGGAAATGTGATGATATTTTCCCTTCCTCTCTATCCCATGGAGATTAGAAGCTTCAGAGTGCAGGTTTCAGGTGCTGAGTTGAAAGGTGTGGATGGCAGGAGGGGGCTCTTGGGCTGCCCCAGCAGCAAGCAGTGCTGGCAGGGACCTCCTCCTTGTGCAGGAAGGTTTGTGCTGCTCTCCTGCTGCTGGGGGCACTGCACAGACAGGCTGCACTTTCAGGGTTGTGCTGGGCACCAGGGGGCACTGGCAGGGTTGGAGGCCTTCGCCCCTGTGCTGGCGAACCTGGATTCAGGCCTTGCCACCTGAGCCACTCCTTGTGTTACGGTTTGGCTTCAGCGCTGCCTCGCCACTGTTGACTAAACTCTGTCTCCCCCTGCCCTTTCTCCTGCCCTCTCTTTCCACAGGGAGACAATCCACCTCCTGCAGGGTTTGTCGTGCCAGGTGCCCTCAGCCCTGCTGCGCCACCGCAGCAGCCCTCAGCCTCCAGCTACAGCCTCTACTCGCAGGCAGGAGCCCGCCCAGCGTACCCACAGAGTGAGTAGCAGCAGCCTCCATCACCCCGCAGCCAGCTGCTGAGGCTACCTTCACTTGGCCTTGGCAGAGCTCTGACCAAGCCAGTCCCACTTCTCTGGGGTGTGGGGAAGCTCCTGAGATGACATCTGAGGATTCTTATGTCTTGCTGTGGTGCAGACATCAAGCACCTCCTGTCAGGCACTGCTGAGGAGGTGTCTGCTCACAGCTCACTCCTCAGCTGGCCCTTTCCAGGGGCATGCTGGGATCAGAAACCCTGAGTGTGAGTGCTGGAGAAGCAGCATGGGCCTGGCAAAGAGGGGCCTGACTCAGCCTTGTGTGGCTGGGCCATCCACTTCTCACTGGGCCTCCATGAAGATGCAAAAGGGGGTGAGGAGATAAAGGCAGCAGTGGAGGTGAGTGAGGAAGGGGCAGAGCAGTGGCACACTCAAAAGCGGGCAGGAGACCGTGGGTACAGATGGGCAGAGAAGAGTCTGTGAAGCCAAGCTGCAGGCCCCACAGTGGGAGGATGTGAGCTTGCATTCTCAGACATGCTCACCTCCCTTTGTGAAAACTTGGGGCAGGTTTCTCCTCCCTGAGGGGCAAGCTTGCAGGTTACAGTGGTCTGGAGAACAACCAGAGCAGCAGTGGCCACGTGCCTGTGCCTCAGCCCCAGCCTGAGCAGCAGGAGAGTGTGGGGCAAGAATGGGAACCCTTACAGCCAGGGCAGCTCTTTCTCTGGCATCCTGCCCCCAGTGCCACACTGAGGTTTTGAGCAGTCCTTCAAGTGCAGGCAGAGTTGTGGGAGCCAGAAGGCTCAGGCAGGGAGGGGGAAGGGGCAGGAGGAGAGGAGGGGCAGGCAGAGAAGGAAGCAGAGGCAGGTGGAAGCTGCTCCTGTGTTATCAGCTCACTGACTGAATGTCTTTTCTCCCTGTTTGTAGTGTATCAGGCCACACAGCAGTACTCTTGTGGAACAGGGGGACCAGCACTCTATCAGCTTCAGCAGCCTATCACTGCCCTTGCTTCAGCCTCTTACCCAAACCCTGCTCCCAACACCACCCCTCCCTACCCGCCCTCTGCCCCTGCCCATTCTGTGCCCTCCCCGCTGTACCCTGGGCAGCCTCAACCCTCCCCAACAAGCCTGAATCCCGTCTCTTCCTTCCCTCTTCCTCCTTCTGGCACATCCTTTCAGCATGGCAGGCCAGGACCACCAGCAACCTCTGTGGCTTATGCATTATCTCCTGGACCAACAGGTACTCTGCCTGCAACCAGTGACCTTCCTGCATCCCAGAGAACAGGTCTGCGCTTGGGCAGCGGGGGGCAGGCAGGGAGGGGGGTGGTGCTTTAGTACTCACACAGTGAAACCTGCACCTTTGCCTGGGGAATGCTCTCTGCAAAGTCTGCTTTTCCTTAAAGGGTCAGCTCAAAGCATTTCTAAAGCACATCCCCTTCCCCACACATCTGGCAGTGATGCAGCTGTGCTGCCGCAGTGAGCACTGCCTGGGCAGTGTGAGCAGATGAACCAGACCTCTCCTGCAGCACAGCCTTTGTCTTGCCCAAACAGGTGCTGCAGCGTTGCCATGGGGCTGCCACATGCCATGGGTGGAGGGTGGCACAGTTTGAACCTTGTCAGGCTGCTGTCAGAACCTGCTGTGTGGTGGAGAGCAGGATACAAAACCGAACAAGTGTTCCCCAGTGCTGCAGGAGAGGTGATCCTAGCTGCCACAGAGCAAGTCTGCAGATGTGAAGTGTTCCTGCAGCCCTGCTCTGGGAGCAGCAGCATCTTCCACTCAAACATTTGCTGTGGCATCAGCTCACTTCCATTACTGCTTCTCCTAACCACACAGGGCAATAAGTGGAAATGTTCAAGGCCAGGTTGGATGAGGCCTTGAGCAGCCTGCTTTAGTGGAAGGTGTCCTTGCCCATGGCAGAGGATTGGAGCTGGATGATCTTCAAGGTCCCTTCCAACCCAAAGCCTCTTGTGAAATAGGGAAATCACAGAAACACTCAGGCTGGGGACAGACCCTCAGGATTGCCAAGTCCAGTCAATATCCCTACTCTGCAAAGCTCCCCCATACACCACATCCAGACAACTTTTAAACACATCCAGGGTTGGTGACTCCACCACCTCCCTGGGCAGCCCATGCATAGAATGGTAAGGTTGGAAGGGACCTCAAGGATCATCCAGTTCCAACCCTCTGCTATAGGCAGGGACACATCCCACTAGTACAGGTCACTCAAGGCCTCATCCAACCTGGCCTTGAACACCTCCAGGGAGGGAGCAGCCACAATCATTCCAATGCCTGACCACTCTTGCTGGGAAAAAGTATTTCCTAATATCCAGTGTAAACCTCCCCAGTGGTTCAGTGTAGCTGTGAATGCCTTCAAAGACAAGAAGTGATTTAGAAATGCTTTTCCATGCCCTTTCCCAAGTGTCAATGTGTGTGGCTGACCTGTAAGAGCATGTTTGAGCATACATGGTGAGAGCATGTGCTTAAGTGGGGCTCAGTGTCTTCTTGGGGCTGCCTGCTCATAACTGTTTGCTGTAGGACAGTGACTTGTGATAACAAACCCTTCTCTTCACTCAGCCTGTGGAACAGCTTAGCTTATGTCTGTGCAGGAAGTGTGAGGGGTCCTTCTCTAGTCCCAACCATGAACACACTTCACAGCCAGGTGGAGAGACAAGGATCAAATCTACAAAGCAGGGAGCAGAGGGCATGTTAGGCAGGATGAGGGATGTTCCAGGGCTGCTTTCTCTGCTGAGGACCACACTGCCTCTCTCTTGTTTTCAAAGCCTGTTGGGGTGATGCAGTGCAGTAGAAGTGTTTTGCCTTTGTCGTGGTAGTGGCACTCCTGGAAGCAGGTGCTGCTGGGAGCCCACACTTCTCCTGGCACCCCCTCCACACATGCAGTGTGTCAGGCAGAAAGACTCTTCTGCGCTCTCAAAACTCACAGAGGGCTGCTGCTGGGCAACCAGCAGGGCTGCAAGGGAAGAAGAATCCTTTACCCTCTATCCTGCAGCCAGATGTGTAGTGTCCTGTCTATATTGCAGGTGCTGCAGCCTGCCCTTCTGAGCTCACATTACAGGGCATGTCAGCCTTGTATCCTGTAAGCAGAGGAACTATGAAACTGGACAGAGGCAGAGGTGTGCTGGATAGGCTTCCAGACTGGGGTGTGGAGCAGCACATTATAATGCAGACAGCACAGCTCCTGCACCTCCAGAGAAATGCAAGGAAATGCTTCTTTCCTAACCATTTTACTGCCCTGCTTAGATCACTGGCAAGCACTTCAGGCCTGTCACTTGCTAAGCTCTCTCTGTTAGCAGTGAAGCTTGAAGGGACCTGACCTCTGAACTGCCTTGGATTTAAAAGATGCACTTAAACAGTTGTATAAATATCTTCTGTTTCCAGCAAATGCATATCACATCTGTGTGCTGAGCTGTGCTGAGAGCTGCAGTAAGCAACACAAGCTCACATGGCACTGAATGTTCCAACTCATTGCCTTTGCTTTGGGGTAGATCTCTGAAACTGCTTGCTAAGGCACTTGTTGTTTTCAGAATCTTGAACCTCGTTTGAAATGGTGATGGAGCCATTCTGAGCTCAAGGAAGGGTTTCCACCAGAACTAGAAGTGCATCAGACCAGACCCAAGACAAGGAGACTTCTGCCATTCTTCCCCTCTTTGAAATGGGGAAGACTTTGTTGGCTGTGCTTTGCCATTTTGGGTTTGTGCTCATTCTGAATAGCCAAAGTGTCTGCCACAAGGGTGTGAAGCTGCTTTTTGTTTTGGGGGGTTTTTGTTTTTTTGTTTTGCTGGGTTGGATGCAGGTGGGAGCATGCCTTGATTTGGGAAAACACTTGGCATCCACCTTGACATCAAGGACGTGCTTTAAGCATCTCCTGAAAAGCTTTCTGGAATGGTACAATGGTGGTAGAAGATTTGTTGTTAAGAGTAATGTTAATTCTGCAACCGTGAAGGCCAGTGGCGTCTTGGGCTGCATGAGAAGCATTGTGGCCAACAGATGGAGAGGGGATTCTGCCTCTGCTCTGTTGAGACCTCACCTGGAGTGTTGCATCCAGCTCTGGAGCCCTCAACACAGGAAAGACATAGACCTGTGGTCCAGAGGAGGCCATGACAATGATCAAAGAAATGGAGAACCTCTGCTATGGACACAGGCTGAGGGAGCTGGGGGTGCTCAGCCTGGAGAAGGGAGGGTTCCAGGCAGATCTAAGAGCAGCCTTCCAGTACCTCAAGGGGGTCCAAGAAGGCTGCAGAGGGACTGTTCCCAAAGACCCGCAGGGACAGGATGAGGGCAGTTTGAGATGAGCAGAGCAGATGGAGATGGGATGTGAGGAACAAGTTCTGCACCAGGAGAGTGCTGAAACACTGCAACAGGTTGCCCAGGGAGTTATTTTAGACACCATCCTTAGAGATCTTCAAGGTGAGGCTGGACAGGGCTGTGGGCAGCCTGATCTAGTGGAGGATGTCCCTGCTGAGTGCAGGGGGGTTGAACAGGATGAGCTTTGGGAGTCCCTTCCAACCCAAACTATTCTGAGATTCTGTGGTTTGCAGGCTTGCACTGAATGGTAACAGTAACAAAGGAGACAATCAGAAGAGACAGAGAGGCCAGAGCTGTGCAGCACTTTTCAGGAGAAACACCTACAAAGGTGGATGTGCTGAATGGGAAGAGCAGCAGGGCTGCTGTCAGGAAGGGCAGGCAAAAGCAGTTCTGCAGGGTGGTTGGACAAATGCCTTGTGTCTGGACCAGCACTGTAATCAGCTTAGGTGATTTTTCCCCCTGTCCCCTTGCTCTCTATTGAAGCTAAATTGCCAATCAACAGTTACAGAGCAATTGTTCTTACTCTTTCCAAAGACAATGTTGAGTTTGTTTAGTTCTCTTTGCATTTTATCTGCAGAAAAGCTCCCAACTCAAGACCAGGCCTCTCTCATCGCAGGTGACCTAGGTACCACCTAACCTGACCATAATCACAGCCCCTCCACCAAATGGATCAAGCAGCCCACCAGGAGTGCACAGTGTTCTCCAGAGGACACTAAGTGCCATGATGTTTGCCAATTCAACTTTAATCAAATCTAATATGTTTTAATTCCTTAATTCAAATCAATCAGGAGACATCTGGAGTTTTTAACCACAGAAACAGATGCTGGGTGGTTGTCTTGGGTTTTTATTTTTTTGCTGGTTGGGGGAGGGTTAAAGAAAATCATTGCAGGAAATTAACAGCTGGGAGATGGCCTTCAGGTGTTAACCACTGCCAGCACTGCAGACATGAGGAATCCTCTTGGATTTTCTGGACAGGAAGGAGCACCAGGGGCATGTGGCTGTCAGGAGATGGCACTGCTTTGGGTTTAGAAGGCAGGTGTGAAGTATTTAGCTTTGTTTTCACTTAACCCTTTAATGGTTTGGGAGTTCCCTCCCCCACACACACACTTTGTAAAATCCCCCAGACTAGACTCAGCCAGCTGGAAGTTAAGGACTGAAGCTCTGTTTACAACTCAGCACAATATACAAGCAGAGATAGACACAATAGACAGGAACAGTTACAGAAATATACAAGTTAAGGGTAATAAAGAAACACAACTCCCCTCCCAGAAATCAGAGACCCCAGGAGGGGCTCTCAACCACCCTTCCACCTTCTCCCCACCCCTACACCTTACCCCAAGGTTTGCCTTACACACAAGGTGAGTTTGGAGGATCAGCCCAGGGGGGTTAGAAGGAAAGTGGTTAGTTAGATGACTCAGCAGAGAGGAGAGGACCCACTACCTCCCAGAGAAAGACCAAGAGGCTGCGTTATCTATGTTTTGAGTTCTTGTCCATCTCGGCAAACCTATGAGTGAAGTAAGCATCACCATTGTTTTCCTTTCACAGCCTAGAGTATAATTTTCTCCATTAAAATTAGCCTCAAACCAGCTCAATGCTCTAGATGTGGAACTTGTTGAACAAAAAGCTCCCAGGCAAATTAAATGGGAGGTAAATGGAGCAAATTCTGCAGTGGTGTTTTAAGCTCTGCTGTCTGAGGTGAATTCATCAGGGAAGTGAAAAATGCTGTGGTGAAAAAGTCCATTGGGCAGGGCCTGGGTTTTGGTGGTGTCCTGTGGCTTTGTGCACTACATCCTGATTGCTGTGCAGGGCTGTGCTAATGCTGCTCACAATCACAGGCTGACAGGGGGAATAATGCACTAACGTGGCCTTGGGTGTACAAATCCTGCAGGTGCACACAGAGTGCTTGTTTGGGAGAGCAGAAGAACAGCCCAGACCGAGCAAATTGGCTCAGACATCCTCTGTGCTGCTTCTAATCCTCCAACAAATTGCCCTCAGTGTGCAAAGCTAGATTTTGTCACCTTGCTCCAGCAGCTCTGCTCTGCTTTTGGGACACCAAGCAGCCAGAAACACATTGTTAGCTGGCAGGGCAAACCTGCATTTATGACTCTTCTGTGTCACCAGGGATGGCTGGAGGAATCTCACCTGAAATATTTAAGGCTCTTGTTGCCTCTTATGCCTCTATTTGTTTTTTTTTTCTGTCTTGTGTTGCTGGGAAACCTTTCTTGAGTCTGCTTGGATGTGGCTGAGCTGTCCTGTGTACACAGCTGTGTGTGTATCACAGCATGCAGCCACAGCAGCAGCTCTTGAGAAATGGATGCAGCTTAATGATGTCCTCATTTGCCCATGGCTTTTGATATAAACATTAATCAGCAGCACAGATAATAATATTAATCAGGGGAAGAAAAGAAAAAGGTCCAAGCCAGTTCTGATTTCTTCTGTGACACAAATTGATTGGTAACTGCAGTTGTCTTCCCATACCCAGGCTGTGTAGCAGAGCTGTTTGGGGCATGGTAGGCAATGTCTGCCTTTTCCAAGCATGTCTGATAAAAAAGATTTTTCCTGCAAGAGGAAAAATAAGGTTAATCATAATTACAAAAATAAAAAAAGGCAATCAACTTCTCTCCAACTCAAGAACGAGTTGAGCCCAGGTGCCAAACCTGTGCAGTGGGTGCAGAGCCCAAAGGGTCTGGTGGCTGAGGGTGTTGGGAGGGTCTGGTTGGCATAGGAGCTCTTCTGGCCCCCAGAAGCCTCTGCTGGTAGATGCATGGTGGGGAGCTGACCCAGCTGAGCTCCAGAAGGCATCACTGCCCTCCTCTGAGGTACTTACAGTCTCTCTTTTCTTTCTGCCCAGGGCCTCAGAATGGGTGGAACGATCCTCCTGCACTGAACAGAGCAGCCAAGAAGAAGGTACCCTAGAAAACCCTATCTTGACACAATTGAGTGCTGGCCACTTGAAAAGCAGTAACTGAAGCTACTCCTGGGAAGCCAGTTGGCAGGAGAAGGATGAAAAAGGGTTAGCAGCAAAGAAAAGCTGCAGCTCATGAGCAGAAATGGCCTTTCTGCCTCTCCACTGTGCATTCTCTTTCAAAACACTCAAACATCTAAAGAGATGGGGGATTTTTTGCTCAAGTTGTGGCTGTTAGTGACAGCATTGATCCTGGTTTGAGAGAAAGGAAGTACCTGGGTCTGTTTCCATCTGCAGTCAAGAAGATGAGTTTTGCAGATGAGCCTTGGGCAGAATAATGAGGCCATGCAAGTTGTCATCAGCTACAGGCTTTGCTGGAGCTGAAAGCAATCTGTGTCAATTAAGGGTTTGACTCTGAGGCATCTGCTGCTGAGAGGAAGACAATTTTTTGTGATGGAGACAATGTGGTTTTGTCAAATGTAGGTTGCAGCAGGAGAGGAAAAACTGAGGGGACCCTTGTGAGCCTTTCTGTCTCCTGGTGCGCTCCGTGCAGTCAGCATCACTCACTGCTGTTTGAGCATGGTGCATGTAGGAAGCAAGAGTCAGTCTGGAGAGGGGAAAATGTGGGAGGGGAAGATAAAAAAAAAAAAAACAGTTGGAGCTGGCAAGATCAGGTCTAGGTGGAGGTGATGGCAGACGTGTCCCTGAGCATTTGGCTTTGTGTCTCTGGGTCAGGAGGATGGGTAGGGGATGCTCTCAGTATCTTAAGAGGGCCTATGAGAAAGGTGGGGAGGGACTTTCTAGGGTGTCAGGTAGCGATAGAACTGGGGGGAATGGAACAAAGCTGGAAATGGGTAGATTCAGACTGGATGTTAGGAAGAAATTCTTTGAAATTCTTCACCAGGAGGGTGGTGAGACCCTGGAATGGATTGCCCAGGGAGGTGGTGGAAGCCTCATCCCTGGAGATGTTCAAGACCAGACTGGATGAGGCTCTGGACAGCCTGATCTGGTGTGAGGTGTCTCTGGGCATGGCACGGGGGTTGGAACTGGATGGTCCTTGTGGTCCCTTCCAACCCTGACTGACTCTGATTCCATGCTCTGTGTGTGCTCCTTACTGCCACACCGCTGGAACCTCTGTTACACAGCAGTCAGCATGCTGCCTGCTGGGGCTTCAGGCTCTGAAGCAGGAGGAGGAAAGCTGTCTGAGAATAACTGCTGGCCCTCGAGCCCAAGAAGCAGCCTCCTCCAGACAGTTGTTGCTGCTGTGTGTGCTGCAGCCAGGGCTCAAGGACTGGCTGCCTTGAACTGTTTGTTAAATGCCCAGCAAGGAAACACAACAAAGCCCTGTCAGGAATGTTTCTGTATTTGTTTCCCTGATGTCCACTGTAGGAGGGGGTGGTTCAGGATGTTGTCAGTGACTCATTACTTGGGCTGCTGTAAACTAGCAGAACCATCTGGCATTCCAAGCCACAGCAGAATTTGCAACTGTTTTCCACCTAAACTAAGAATATATCCACCCCTCCAAAGTTTATGGCTGTGATTCACTGCTTTTATAGCTGCCATGGCTGCTGGCTTGGGTATGCTTTCCCTGCTGTCCCAAACCACCAGCTGAATCCTGGCGGCACTAACTCACACTTGGCATTCAGTTCTGTAGTCTTTCTCTCCATGTATGCCCACAGAAATGTGCCCATTCCCATGGGACCTCGTTCTTCTGTTTGGATTCCTGTCTGATGGAGGCCAGTGGCTCATTTTGTTTCTTCCCTCTAGCTAAATGTTTCCTAAACATCCCAGTGCAAAGGCTGGCAGATGCTCAGGGATGGATCTGAAATGTGCTCCTAATCTGTCTTAGCACAACCCTGTTTGCCAGAAGCTTTGTATTTGTTCCTATCTGTGACCTACTGCATGGACCAAAATCTGCCCTTGCCTGGGAGACAAAAAAATCTAAAGATATTAGCCAGAAGTAAGCACAGGGGAAGGTGTGAGTTTAGTTTTCATTAGTGAAACCTTTCTGTGAAGGGCTGCTCTGCCAAACCTCTGCTTTGTGCCCTTAGCAGAGGAAGAGTGGCTCTGGTTTGAGATGGCTCTTGTGGCCAGGGGGAGGACAGGGGGGCTCTGACTTGAAGTGGCTCTTGTGACCAGGAGCAGGCTGGGCAAGATGGCTCTGGTTCGAGGTGGCTCTTGTGGCCAGGAGCAGGCTGGGCAAGAGGACAAGGTGGCTCTGGTTTGAGGTGGCTCTTGTGGCCAGGAGCAGGCTGGGCAAGAGGACAAGGTGGCTCTGGTTCGAGGTGGCTCTCGTGGCCAGGAGCAGGCTGGGCAAGAGGACAAGGTGGCTCTGGTTTGAGGTGGCTCTTGTGGCCAGGAGCAGGCTGGGCAAGAGGACAAGGTGGCTCTGGTTTGAGGTGGCTCTCGTGGCCAGGAACAGGCTGGACAGAGCAGACAGGACTGGGGGCTATTGATGCCCCAGGGCTCTTCTCCCTGTGCAGTGCAGTCCTGTGCTGCCTGCCCCTGGCGTTTCTGTGTCCTGAGGACTCTGCACTGTGCAGAGCGGAGCTCCTAACTGCTGGGGCGTGGGGAGTGTCTGTAGAAGCTGGGTGCCATGCCTCAGCAGCACTAATGCCCTGTCTGCTTTTGTTCCCCAGGTCCCTGACAACTTCCTGCCCCCGGTGCCCATCACCTCCCCCATCATGACCCCGCTGGCGGACCCGCAGTGCTCGCTGCCGCAGCAGCCCCTGGGCGCAGGCACGCCTGGCTTCCAGCCTCCACAGCTGCTGCCGGGGCCCCCGCTGCAGGGAGGCTTCTCGCCTGCACCCCAGCCCTCGGGGCCCTGCATCCTGCCCCCTGCTGCCTCCAAGCCCAGCACGGAGGGAGCTCCCGGGGCCCCCATTGGCAATGCCATCCAGGTAAGGCTGCCCTAGCAGGCACGGGTGTGGGTTGTGCATCGAGGGAGCCTCGCTTGTGAGCCAGACTCCTCTTGCGCTTCCAAAGCGCTGTACCGAGTCTCTGGTCACCAGCACTGCACTGCTTTGCTGCTGTCATCTCCACCCAGACACTGCTGCTCTGCAGTTAATACTCTGGAGTGGCAAGCTGCTTCCTTCTGCAACTTCCTAGCTTTCCAGAGGGAGTGACAGCAGCTGCTGGTACTGTCACCTCCACACATCAGCAGGGCTTGTGCTGAGCTGCTTAACAGTGCCACTTGGTTTAGCTGAAAACACCACACAGGTACCTGGAACAGCCTCACCTGCTGTGTTTCAGCATGTGCTCACCCTTGATTTTTCAGCATGTGCAGGCACTGCCTACAGAGAAGATTACCAAGAAACCCATCCCTGAGGAGCACCTTATTCTGAAGACTACCTTTGAAGCTCTTATCCAGAGGTGCCTGCTCTCTGCCTCCGATCCGGTAGGTCTCTGTGCTGTGTCCAGAGTGTTTGGGTGAAGGCACAGCTCACCACCACCACAGCCTCTCCTCAGAGAGCTTCCTGCTACCTGCTGCTCAGAGCAGCCACAACCATTGTGTAGCAAACTCATGTGCTTAGCTGGGACAGTCTGGGGCCAGAGCACAGCCCAGCTGCCCCAGGCAAGCACTTGGCCTCTGGTCCTTGCAGCCCTCAGCATGGGCAGAGCAAGATGGTGCTAGTTATGGGCAGGGAATTAACACAGCATCATTTCAGTGGGGAAAGACCTTTAAGATGATGAAGTCCAACCAGTCTCTAACTCTGCCAAGGCTAGGGCTAAACCATGGCCCTCAGCACCACAGCATTGTCTCTTCTAAACATCCCTAGGATGGGGATTCAGCCACCTCCCTGAGCAGTCTGTGTCAGGCTTTGAGAACCCTTGCAGTCCAGAAATTTTTTCTAATATCCAACCTAAACCTCCCCTGGTGCAACTTTAGGCCATTTCCTCTCATGTTACAGAGGAAGGGAACCTATTACAATCCCTTCTCCTGCCCTCTCTCAAGGAGGGGGGTTGCAAGTGGTTACAGCTGAGGTTTTGGTGCTCTGCTTCTGATGAGGGACCTTCTCCTTGCTTGTCTCACTTCCTTGGCACCATCACTGGTGCTGAGGGGTTTTCCACAGGTGGCCTGAGATCCATGTCCTGTATTCTCCTTTATGCCCTTTGCCATCCCAACAGCTTTCCCTAATTTCTAGCACAGCAGGCAGCCAGCAGTCAAGTTTTACCCCTGGGCTAAGAGCATTCCCATCAGGTTTGTTATTTCATAGAACCACTGGGATTGGAAAAAAGCTCTCTAAGATCATCCACTCCAACCAGCAACCCAACACCACCACAGCCATCAGTGCTCTGTTCAAGTGGAAAGTGTTCAGCTCACAGGATGTTAGGGGTTGGAAGGGACCTTAAGAGATTGAGTCCAGTCCCTCTGCCAGAGCAGGACCATACAATCTAGCTCAGGTCACACAGGAACACATCCAGACAGGCCTTGGAAGGCTCCAGAGAAGGAGACTCCACCACCTCTCTGGGGAGCCTGTTCCAGTGCTTTGTAACCCTCACACTAGCGAAGTTCCCCTTTGCATTGAGGTGGAACCTCCTGTGCTCCTGTTCTAGCTCTCTTCTTGTTCCGGGGCAAAACAGACTGGCTGTGGTCCTGGGCTGGATCTGGCCCTGCAAACCACACACCTGAAGGTACATGGATCTTTGTCTGGGTAATTCCACCTGCAGGTCCACAGGAGAAGTACACAGAGAGCAGCCAGCTCCATTTTACAACAAAGGCACAGCACCCAATTTACTGCTTCAGCAGATTCTGTTTTTCCCTTAGTTTGGCTGGGGGTTGGGTTGATGACTGGACTCAATGATCATTAAAGGTATTCTCCAGCAAAATGGTTCTGTGCTGATGAATGTCTTTCTCCTGCAGCAAACCAAGAGGAAGCTTGACGATGCCAACAAGCGCCTGGAGTTCCTGTATGACAAGCTTAGGGAACAGACAGTAAGTCCTGCTTTGCTTCCCCACATCAAATCTTCCAGGTATGGCCAAGAGCCTTGTCAGTGGTGTTGGACTCCTCTGGTGTGTACCAGGTGGTGCTTCTTTCCCTGGAGTCATGCTTCTAGTCACAGAGTCACAGGTTGCATTGGGTTGGAAGGGACCCTCAAAACTCATCTTGTCCAACCCCCCTGCAGTCAGCAGGGACACCTCCAACTACAGCAGGTCTCTCAGGGCCACATCAAGTCTGACCTTGAATATCTTCAGGGACAGAGCTTCAAGTGCAACCCTGGGCAACCTGTTCCAGCACTTCACCACTCTTGTGCAGAACTTCCTTCTGATGTCCAACCTAAATCTATGCTGCTCTAGTTTCAAGCCATTGCCCTTTGTCCTGCCACCACAGGCACTTCTGAACAGTCACTCTCCAGCCTTCCTGTAGTCCTCTTCAGGTACTGGAAAGCTACTCTAAGGTCTCCCTGGAGCCTTCTCTTGTCCAGGCTGAACAGCCTCAATTCTCTCAGCCTTCCAGTACCTGAAGGGCGCTATAGGAGAGCTGGGGAGGGACCTTTGACAGAGGCTGGAAATGCCAGGACAAGGACTTTGAGCTGGAAGAAGCTGAATTTAGATTAATTGTGAGGAGGAAATTCTTCCTCATGAGGCTGGTGAGGCACTGGAACAGGATGGTCAGAGAAATTGTGAAGACTCCAAGCTTCAAAATGTTGAAACCCAGGTTGTATGAGGCCTTGAGCAAGCTGATCTTAGTAGGAGGTGTCCCTTCCTGTGGCAGGGGTTTGTAATTGGATGATCTTTAAGGTCCCTTCAACTCAAACCACTCTGATTCCTGAGGGCCAAATGTTAACACTCAGTATTCCTGTTCACACAATCATTGAATCATTAAAGTTGAAAAGCCCCTCTAAGATCAAGTCCAACCTTGTACCCAACACCTCTGTGACTACTAGATCATGTCCTGAAGTGCCACATCTCATTTATAGAATCATTAGGGTTGGGAATAATCCTCTAAGGCTTCCTAGCACTAGTGTGAGCTCTGCTTGCTTTCTGCTTTCCAGTTCTGGGCCCCTCTATTCAAGAGGGGCAGGCAACTGCTTGGAAGAGTCTAGCACAGAGCCACAAAAATGGAGTGGAACATCCTCCTTAGGAGGAGAGCCTAAGGGAGGTGGGGCTCTGGAGCTTGGAGAGGAGGACCCTGAGGGCTACCCTCATTCCTGGTGATAAAGATGTGCAGGGTGAGTGCCAAGAGGCTGGAGCCAGGCTCTGCTGGGTGATGCCCAGTGACAAGACAAGGGGCAATGGCGGAAGCTGAGGCATAGAAAGTTCCATGAGGAAAGACTTTTCTTTTTTTGTCCTGTGAGGGTGACAGAACGCTGCCACAGGCTGCCTGGGGTGGGGTTGAGGAGTCTTCCTCTCTGGAGATATTCAAGACCTGCCTGAATGTGTTCCTATGTGATCTGGTATAGGTGATCCTGCTCTGGCAGGGCGCTTGGACTGGATGATCTTTTGAGGTTCTTTCCAGCCCCTAACATTTTGTGACTCTGATTCTGCTGACCTGCCTTGCCTGGCTCCCTTGCAGCTCTCTCCAACCATCATTAGCGGCTTGCACAACATGGTGAAGAGCATCGAAACCCGCAACTACCAGGAGGGGCTGAACATCCACACTCACATCGTCAGCACCAGCAACTTCAGCGAGACCTCTGCTTTCATGCCTGTCTTGAAGGTTGTCCTGACCCAGGCCAACAAGCTGGGTGTCTGAAGGGAGCCTGCTCTGGGCAGGCCTCAAGGGTTGCTATTCCAAAGAAGTTCATTTCCACAGCCGCCGTGCGGAAGCTGGACCAGGAGCTGTTCCTCGCGGCGGAGCGCAGGCAAGCGGCATTCCACCCCTCCCTGCAAAACTTCCTTCTAGGAGGGCCCTGGAGCCCTGGTGCTTTTCTTATTTTAATCCTCCTCCCAACCCAAATCTACAGGTAGCCTATTTAATGGATGGTGCCCATGTTGTCAATTTTTAGATGCATGTTCTACTGCTTAAATGGTGGCTTTTAACAACGGGTCTGTGTTAAGACAACACCAGAGGCTGTATATCAAACCCTAAAACAGATGATTCCCTTCACCCCACTGCTCCTCCTCCACCAGATTAAAGAGTCTGATCCTATTATCAAGTGTAGTTGGTCTTTCATTTTATGGAGCTGCTTGCACTTCTGTTACTCCAATTTTACATGTTAAATAGCTTCATTTTGCACTGGCCCGAGAGAGCAAACAAAAAAAAAGGCTGCTGTGATATTTTCAATAAATGTTAATTTATAAAAACCTGTCTCAAGTGCAACTTGGAGGGGCTTGAACCCAGAGAACTTTGTTGTGTGCTGGGCTTCATCACTGAAAGCTCTGTTTAACATCTACTCAGAGATCTGCATTTCAAGGAGAGGTTTAGCAATTATTCTGGAACAGGTTGCCCAGGGGGGTTGTGGATTTCCCCCTCCCTGGAGGTGTTCCAGGCCAGGTTGGATGGGGCTCTGAGCAAGCTGGGCTCGTGGAAGGGTTGGAAGGAGGTGGTCTTTAAAGGTCCCCTACAACCCAAACCATTGTATGAATCTGACACATCCCTGTGTTTAAGAGCTCAGAGTAGAGCTAATGCAGTGGCTTCAGCACCCATACAAAGCCTGACATCAGCTACTGAAGCTGGAGCTGCTGGACTGGGGGATTTTCCCAAGTGTGTTTCCTTGGACACTGTCTTGGAGTTGTCCAGATCTGAAACTGTGTGGCAGGAATAGCAAAGGTGTTGAGGAAGGGAAGTAGTTGGAAGACAGCTCCAGGATGAGAAAAAGTAAAGCAGCTTTGTCTGAAAACCACCAAAAATACCGACACCTGTGGGCTGCAGACTTGGCAGCACATCTTGTGGGAAATATTATCAGTGCTTATCAGCAAGGCTGTTCAGTCTGGAGCTGAGAAGGCTGCTGAAAGACCTTGGAGCAGCCTTCCAGGATCTGAAGAGAGCTACAGGAAAGCTAGAGAGGGACTTGTTACAAAGGCCTGGAGTGACAGGGTGAAGGGCAATGGCTTCAAACTGAAAGAAAGTGGAGTTAGATGAGACAGGAGAAGGAAATTCTTCCCCAGGAAGCTGGTGAGGCACTTCAACAGGTTGCCTGGGGAAGTTGTGGAGGCTCCAAGCTTCAAAGTGTTGTGAGATGGGATAAGGCCTTGACCAAGCTGGGCTAGTGGAAGGTGTCCCTGCCCAGGGCAGGTGGTTGGAAGTATATGATTTTTAAGGTCTCTTACAGCTTGTAAGTTGGGAATAAGGGAGCAGCAGGACCTGAAAAGATTAGCTAGGAGATGCTTCTCAGTAAAATATGGCTTTGTAAAACTAAGGAAGGTTTCATGGCATTGCAGAAGCCTTTGTGAGACTTCCATCCATCTAAAAGGGGATGCCAGGTGAGAAGGGACCCAGCAAGGCAGGCAGATGTTAGGGACTGAAGAGTTTGAACATCAAGAAACTAAACATGTTTTTTACTTGTTCACCTAGGGAAGAGCAGAAGGGAAGCAGGTTGACTGAAGAGCAGTGTTAGCATGAGAACAAATGTGACAGTAGCTGGCCACAGGTAAGCTTGGCTGGGAAACTGAAGTGGTCAGAAATGAGACCACTGGATCAGAGAGAAACTCTTGAGGGGTTTGAGGTGATGGCATCTTTGGGTGCTGTGATGTTGCACCACCAGCCTGGACACTACCCCAGCTCTCCTCACTGAAAGCAAAGCTGGCCTCAGCTGTCCCTAGGAGCTCATGCCCAGAGCACTGCCCTGCCCAAGTACTTAACAGCAGTAGGTGCAAAAATCTGTGCCTCTCCTGAGAGCAGCTGAGGTGAATAAGAATTCATCAGCTCTGCTGCCATTTGGTCAGTTCTTCAAGGAGTGCCAAGCAATTAGCCCCCTGGGTGATGGTACAAATGCAAATAGCCACCTCCATTCACAGAAGGCAACAAAGCTCTGCCAGTTGATACTAGAAAAATAATTTGGCCTAAAATAACCTAATTTTGATCTCAATGAGTGGGAAGAGGCTGGTACCACGGCATCACTGCCAAGCTACTCCTCTTTATGGTCCCTCAAGGCTGCAGCTTTAAAAGGAAAAGAGAGGGGAAGGAACTCAAGAATGTGCTGTGTAGCAACGGGGATGCTGCCTGGGGGCAGCTGACAGCAGGAGCTATCTTTCTGCCTCGGGCGTCACCATCCAGGCAGGAGCTCCATCAAGAGTCTATGAGAAGGGCATCGTTACTGCAGCTCTCTCCTGCTGCTGAGGAAAAGAGGTGGGATGCAGCATGGCCAGCACTGCAGAGCTGACTGGGTTGAGTGTCGGAGATCTCCAATGAAAAGCTTTTCCTGCCTGTGCAGCTCTGTACCTGGGGTTGATGGCAGAAGCCAAAGGTCAGCACTAGACAGGGCTGCTGGAGGTGGTGTTTCAGTCTCTGCAGCACTGCCAGTCTGTGTGGTGTTTGCAGCAGCCTTGCTCTGTGTCCTGCCTTTGCTGGGGCTGCTGCTCAGCTGTGTTCTCTGCCCAGAAGGGAGCAGATGTTAGCCTGACTGGGCTAGCAAGAGAAAGGAGAGAGGTATTGCTGCCCTAACCCCGCAATCCATAGAGGGTAGGGGGCATGCCTGGCAGAGGCAGCATGCAGAGCAATGGCACCGTTCCAGCAAGCCCTGCAGCCTTGTCAGCTTCATCCTCATCCTCACCACCATGCTGGTTCTTTTCTCTAGCAGTACAAAGAGGGCTATAGGCTCTGTTATGTTTGAAAAATGTAAACAAGAAGTCTCTGGATCAGATATTTCCCTCTCCTGTCTCCCTTCATCACCTTTACTGTCTTGTGTGGCTCCAACCCGAGAAGGGTTTGCTGTTCTGAGCAATGTTAAGCACCTGCTGCAAAGCCAGGGCAGCAGAGCTGGAGCCAGGCATAGCTCAGAGTTCAAGGGAGACCAGGCTTCTGTGGGCAGATGGCTGCCCCCACTGATTCTGCAGGCCAGGGATGCTGAGCAGTACCCAGCCCAGTCACTCAGCCTTGAGTGAGAGCCAAGGCTGCTGCTGGAGTGCACTGTGAGGTAGCGATAAATGAGGCACTGGCACCAGGAATGGAACCCCCCACTCATATGCAACTGGATCAGGGCCACACCGACTCTGATCTTGCATGCCTCCAGGAAGGGGGCCTCAACCACATCCCTCAACCACATGGCAGCCTCCCGCAGTGTTCAACCACTCTCAGTCTGAAGAGCTTCCTCATCATGTCCAACCTCAACCTGCCTTGCTCCAGTTTCAAACCACATTGCCTCTTCTCCCGTGACCACAGGCCCTTCTATACAGCCCCTCCCCAGCTTTCCCGTAAGTGCCCTGCAGATACTGAAGTGCAGCTCTATGGTCTGCCCAGAGCCTTCTCTTGCCCAGGCTGAGCGGCCCTAATTCTTCCAGCCTGTCTTCAAAGGAGAAGCTCCCAAACTCTAGCCTCTCCCTGGGGCTGTTTGCCTCCTCGCCCAGGCCGCCGGGGGGCGAAGGCTGAGGCCTGAACCTCTCGGTCGCCGAGAGCGGAGCCCGCTCGGCGGGCAGCAGGAAGGTGGCAGCGGGCGGCAGCGCTCCCTGGCAGGCGGCCCCACGCCGCGGCCGGGGCCCGGGGCGGAGCGCGGAAGTG
>VWYK01089643.1:77187-105029 GCA_013399775.1 Semnornis frantzii
GCGGGTCCGTGCGGGCGCTAGCGGCGGCGGGCGGGGGCCGGGCGCTGTGCCGAGGCCGCGGGCAGCCCTCGCTTCTTTGTCCCCGTCCCCTCCCGGGATGCCATTGCCGGCGCCGCGCCGGGCCCGCGGTTGCTGTAGAAACAGGAGGCAGCTTCCGTCAGGTCCCGTTTACTGGCAGTGTTATTTTAGTTTAAAAAGGGCCGAGCAGCTGATACTCCGTTTTAAAACTCTGCTGGGGAAGGCGTTTGTCTGCCCTTCGCTGCTTCCTCTTGTTCCTTTGGGAACAGCCACGTCTTGGCTCGGTCGGGGAGCGAGGATCGGCGTGTCCTTTGTCTCTCGGGAAGCCGAGAGCTTGTCTTCATAGGGAAGATTTATAGACGAGGAAGAGCTGTGAGAGGCTGGCGAGGAAAAAATAATCGCAGCCATGCTTTCCGAAGCGAGCTGACCTGCTGTGTCTGCTGTCTTGCTAGCCCTGAAAAGCCCAGGACTTGGTTTGGGAAAGAAAATCTGAAATAAGAGTGTTTCTGCTTCCATCCCACAGCCGAGATCCACACTGCTCCACAAAAGAGCAGTGCTGGGGGAAGAGCTCACAGAAGCACTGCAGCATCCTGCAAGGCTTCCTCAGGGCTTGTGAGGCTAAGAGCTGGTGGGTGTCGGAATGCTCCTTCAGCAGGAGAGTTGTCTCTCGAGTCATGTAGCCGCAGGGGGCCAAGAGAATGTTCGAATGCTACTTACAGCTGGTGCAATTGCTTGGGTAAAAGAGCTGCTTAGGGGGGGGCTTTTGGAGTGAAGGGAGAATGTAACATCCAGGGACCCGTCCAAACAGAGCAAAGAAGGGTATGTGCTGCAGCAAACCCACAGATGGGGAGCTGGGGTTGTTAGGCTGTCCTCAGCACTGCTGAGATGACTCTCAGAAAGCCCAGGCCAAATGCTTTAGAAATCGGGTTTGTTTCTGCTGTTGGGGTCACACAGAATCACAGAAACAGCCAGGTTGGAAAAGGCCCTCAGGATCACCAAGTCCAACCCATAAAGAATCCCTGATTCTATTTTTCAGTTGTTCAGCTTTTGGTAGTCTGCCTTAGAGCCTTAGAAATAGGCACTGTTTGCAGTTGGGAAATGAATACTCCTGTCAATTACTGTCCTATGACAAGTTCTTAATTGGGAACCTGTTTCTGAGTCCCTTGTGAGGACCTGGCATTTGCCTGACTGCCAGTTTGCACAGACCATTATGTGGCTCACTTGCAACCGGGAAAGGTCTGGGGGGTGGTTGTGTTCTGCTTAGTTTCCTCCTGCGAGTGCTACTCCTCTTCCCTCCCTATTCCTGGTGGTGGTCAGGCTGATTTGTTTACCTTGGCCCTGGCTTGGTGGCTGGGGAGAGCAGGACAGACTGCAGGAGCCTGCACACAGCCCGTGGTCTGCCTTCAACCCTTTTGGGTGCAGGAGGGTGGGCTTTCTGTTTAGCCTTTCCAAGCAGACGAGTTCAAGTGTCTCTGATTTTCCTGTGCCACATAGGAAAGGGCCTCTAAAGACAACTGCCTGCTCAGCAAGCTTGTTTCCATCGGGCATGTGCGGGCATTGGTCTGACTGTACACAATAGACAATGGGACAGGGCTGCCAACGCTGGCTGGTTGTTTACTGGGGATTATCTGTGCCCACCTGTGCCCGTGGCCTCCTGCACTGGCACCTGGAGGCCCAGCAGCCAGTGGAAAGCTGTGAAGTGGGCCTTGAGGTGTTGGGAGGGGAGGGGATGGGCACAGGTGGACACACGTGAGTGGTGCAGTGGCCTCACCTGGAGCACTGGGAGCTGAGTTCTCTTTCACAGAGTGTACAGATAAACTGGTTGAAACAGGCTTTCAGGGCCATCCCAGTGCCTCTGTGGAATTTGGTTTCAGTCCAAGCTGAACAAAACAATAAAATTACTCATTTCAAAATTTTCCATCAGCAGGGAGCTGCCTTGACCTGAGAGGCAGCAGATGATACACACAAGGCATCAGTCAGCTCTGTAGCTGGCCTGGCAGATGCCTTTGAAATATCCTCCACTCTGCCAGCCTGATTGTGCTCCCTGGGAGCCCTCTCACCTTGCTCTTCCCCAGCATGACTCGTGCTTTTGTGTGGAGAAGACCCTCTTGGCCTTCCCTTTCCTCCTGCTCTAGAGCCAGGCAGCTCACGACACAGGGTCCCTCCTTCCTCTTGGTGCTTAGCTGTCTGTGGCCATGCCGTGTCATGGCTAGCAGCTGATTTGGGGCATCCCTGCACTTGCCGTTCCCAGCCTTGGGAGGCGATGGGAATTGTTGAGGATGTGTGCCCTCAGTGCCACCAGCAGGCTCGCTGGGCACAGGCAGCAGGTTTGACTGGGTTTAGCATCCACCCTGCAAAGCCCAGCTCGTGGTGCAAGCCAGGGCCCCAAGGAGCTGCCACAGGGACCTTCCCCTTCAGCTCTTCTTTTGTCCACCTGCTTTTGCAGGGGTTGAGCTCCTTGTGCTTAGCACTTCTGTAAAGAGGGGTTTGGGGGGGGAAGGATCATGGTGATCTGCAGACTGAGGTGGGGAGCACCTAGCTGTTAGTGTGGCCAGAAACCCAGAGCAGTGTGGTGGCTCCCCTGGCTTGGCCAGGCATGTGGCTTCCCCAGGAATGAGCTCTTGTAGAAGTGTCCCAGTGGCCAGTTGGGGCTATGGATGTGGCCCGTGTTGAGCCAGATGTGTTACAGCTCCTTCTACAGGCCACTTGGGAGGAAACTGTGTGTGTGTGCCTCATCTCCCTAGTTCATCACACACCATCAAATGATACTTCTTAGCCAGGAACCTCTTTGCTCCAGCCAGCCCTGTCCTGCTGAAGTCCCAGCAAGGTTATCTGTTTGGGTTAGGATAGCAAAGCAAAAAGCTCTGTAATCCCTGCACGGAGAACATTCCCAGCATGTGTCCCTGCAGGGCCCAGTGCTACTGCTGCTGGCAGGTTTGTCTGATGGGCTCATGATAGCTTCTTTTCTTCAAGGACGCCATCACAAGATGTGGCTTTGAGCAGCCTGATGTAGTGTGAGGTGTCCCTGCCCATGGCGGGGGGGTTGGAGCTGGATGATCCTTAAGGTCCCTTCCAGCCCTGACAATTCTGTGATTCTATGTGCAAATGTCTCATTGGAAAAAGGTGCATTGAGCTGTTTGGCTGCTTTAAAACCTTTTCTTTCGGGTTGCTGAGCATGACCAGTGCTGACCATTTTAAAATCTGGCATAGGCATGGCCACCCAGATACTCTCTGTCATCTGGGTGCATCGCTCAGCACTGCCTAGCAGCCAGTTCCATGCCCAGGGCCTTGCCAAGGCCTGGGATCAGGCAGGAGGATGACCTTGTTCTCATGGTGCTCAGAGGGGAGGGGAGGCTTGTTGCTGTTGTTTCACAGCATTTAGGAGACATTGTAGTGCTGTTGAGAACAGGCTGCTGGTGCCAAGCCACGCCAGGCCCTGTGCCAGGCTTGCCCACAGCTTTCCCTGCGCTCCAGCACAGGTGGAGCAGCAGTGCTGCTCAGCTGCAGTTCTGGCAGAGCACAGGCTGCTCCCAGGCACGGCTCTGGATCCAAACCCTGCTGCCTGGGCCCCTCCCATAAGGAGAGACTAAAGCAATTGTGGTCCTGCCACTCTGGGTTGCTGTGGTGGCTGGAGGGCATCACACAGGTGGCCAGCTCCTGAGACACATGTTGCTGTTGTGCACTGCAGATGCCAGTTTTATTGGCCCTGCATGTCTCCAAGTCTTGCATATCCTTCAGTGCCATCTGCTGGCTTTTGAGCTATGAACCACCTTCAGTCCTTAACCATTTCTGTGCACGGGGCTAGAAACTTTGGACAAGAAGGAGGTGTTCCAGAACCGTGTGGACGTGGCACTTCAGGGCATGGTTTAATGGCCAGGGTGATCTTAGGTCGAAGGTTGGACTCCATGATCCAACCCAAAGAATGGATGGATTGATTTCCGTGATGGATGGCTGTAAATAAAAACACTTAGCTCCAAGGAAGTTCCACTGGGTTCCTCTGAGACATCTGCAGATGAAGAGGAGTGGAAATACTGTCTCTGCTTCACAGGCGTGGCACAGAATCACACAGCAACATGCAGGTTGGCAAAGCCCCTCAGGATCACCAAGTCCAACCTAGAATCCTAATCTACAAAATTCACCTTAAACCATATCCCCAAGCACCACATCCAGACCACCCTGAAACACACCCAGGATGGGTGACTCCACCACCTCCCTGGGCAGCTCATTCCAGTCCCTGACCACTCTCTCCATGAAAAACCTTTACCTGATGTCCAATCTAAACCTCCCCAACCTCAGCTTGGGGCTGTTCTCCCTTGCTCTGTCTCCAGTTACCTGTGAGAAGAGCCCAGCAGCAGCCTCTGCACAGTGTCCCTTCAGGTAGCTGTAGACAGCAATGAGGTCTCTCAGCCTCCTCTTTTTCAAGCTAACCATCCCTAGCTCCCTCAGCCGCTCAAGATTTATTCTCCAGGCCGTTCCCCAGCTTCACTGCCCTCCTGGAGCCACTCCAGCACCTCCACATCTCTCGTGTCCCCGCACGAGGACATTTGATTGCATTGCCTCTTGCTTTTCCTCTAGCCAGAGCACCCTCTGGGTCCTGCAAAGTGCTTGTGGCTGTGAGATTCCTGTGGACAAAGTTTCAGGTCAGGAGCCAGGTAGCAAATGCTTTCCTCAGTGGATACATCCGTGGAGGTGCCTCAGTGGGAGAAGAGGAGCTTGATGATACAAAGGACCTTACCCTACCTCACCCCCAGAAAATATCTCCTGTCTGCCCACGTACAGAATGCTCCTGGCTGTGAACAGCAGCTCCAGGAGGTTTCTTGTTGGTGGACAAGAACCTTCTTGCCCCTAGCTCCACTGTGCTTTTGTCAGTCCAAGCAAGCAGTGGGTCTGCTGGGAGAGTGGAGAAGGGATGGACCTTCAGAATAGGAGTTGAGCTGCATGGTGCACATCAGCTCTGGATGCTGCTTACTGCAGCTTTGAACTGGCTTTTCCTCCTCTCCCCCCTTCAGCAATGTGCATTTGCAGATGTCTCAGCAGTCACATTCTTGCCTTGTTTCTTCCCTCCCTAGCATTGGGAGCTGATCTCCTATCACCTCTGATGGGAGCTGAGACCTTTCTCAAGCAGTACTTCTCTCTCTACAAACGACAGATGCCCTGGAGCTGGGGGTGGCTGTAATCTGCTGTTCCCTGGGCTTTTCATGTCTGGGAAAAGTCTGAGCTCTGCCCACTGGAGCTGCAAATGTGCCCTGCAGCTGGGAGTGCACAGGCCTGAGAGTGCCACCGGGCCTTCTCCAGAGCCCACTCTGAGATGCTCTGCTCTAGAGGACACTCCGGGGCCTGCTCCAGAGCCCACTCTGAGATGCTCTGCTCTAGAGGACACTCCTGGGCCTGCTCCAGAGCCCACTCTGAGATGCTTTGCTCTAGAGGACATTCCTGGGCCTGCTCCAGAGCCCACTCTGAGATACTTTGCTCTAGAGGACATTCCTGGGCCTGCTCCAGAGCCCACTCCTGAGATGCTCTGCTCTAGAGGACTCTCCTGCCTGGCAGATGTTTTCCCTTCCCCAGCATTCACTCCTCTCTTGCTTCAGCTGTTGCTGGATGTGCTTCCTTAGGGTCTTGTCAGTGAACTTCACAGGGTTCAGCTCTAGGTACCTATTTTTGTTCCCTAGTTTTATCTCCTCCCCAACACACTGGCAGTGCTCTTTGGTTTCCGTCTGCTGTGGATGCTGCATGCTGTGGGCACTTGGAACATGAAGAAATGGAGAAAGAAACCTGATGCCTGCATGGACATAGCGTGTGCATGCTGGCCATGGGAGTGTGTGGTGGCCCTTTGGTCCTGTTGCTCTCAGGAGCTGGGTTCAAGGCCATTCCTAACGCGTTCTCTGAGCTGGGCAGCAGCAGTGGGTAAAGGAGAAGTGAAGTGGTTGTGTTTAGACACAGGGATGTTCACCCAGCACAAAGCACTGCTGGGCCCCTGCCTGCTCTGAGCTGTGCTCGGGGCAAGCCAGACCCTC
This sequence comes from Semnornis frantzii, assembly GCA_013399775.1. Lineage (NCBI taxonomy): Eukaryota > Metazoa > Chordata > Aves > Piciformes > Ramphastidae > Semnornis > Semnornis frantzii. The sequence goes on from VWYK01089643.1 coordinate 83,220, forward strand.
AAATACTCTTTCCCTTTGACCTGTATGATGAGGCCAGAGATGAGAGCTGGATCCAGCAAAGGCAGAAATCCCTATCTCAACTCCTGCTGAATCTGATAGGGATTTCTGGCTTCTGAATTGCCCCTTAGTATCCAGGGATTGGGAGAAGTATCCTGCTGAAGCAGCCCCATGAAGGGGGAGATGCAGACGACATTCATTGGCACCCCTAGAGCTGCCTGTGTCAAACACAGAGAAGCTCAGGCAAGGGCCATGGAAGAGGCAGTTGCCTCCTCCAGCCTTGGCCCACAACCTTCTGAGCAGAGGTTTGTGGCTCTAGCTTTTTTCATTTGCTTACATGTGGAGTTGGAGATGGAAGTGTGCAGGCTCTGAGGAGTTCCCACAGGTGAGCCGGGACAGGCTTGGCCCCAGGTAAAAGGAACATGTTGGTCAGTCATGTCAACATCAGAGGGAGTCTCCTCTGGGCTGGGAGCAGATCAGATACCTCTTCTCCAGGAGATGCCACCCGGCAGGGCAGTGTGAGCTGTGCAGTCCTGCTTGTCTGGGGTTGCTGCAGGTGCTGCCAAGGAGGCAAAAGTGTTGCTCTCTCCTCTGGGAAGGCAAGGCTGGGGAAAGTTGGCTTGCCCAGCAGCGTTTAGTATGCATCCTCATCACTGCTGCTGCACCTTCCCTGCCTGCAATTACAGTTGCACTTGTAATTAACACTGATGGCAGAATTGAAGTCAGGCAATTTCTTGCACTCGGATTCTATTTTTACCATGCAGGCTAACAATGAAATGTGCTGCCCTGCCAGAGAGCTGAAACATGACCAATTGCTGTGCAAAGCAGGGCTGCTGTGAAAGAGGAGGGAGGGCTGTTTGTCAGCTGCTGATCAGGAATCCTCCATGCCATCCTTCTTGTGCAGGGGCCTCAGGACCAGGAGGGTGGGCATTGCTGGGGGCACACTGAAGGGAGGATCTTTCTCAGCCCATTTTTGCCCACTGGCTTCTCAAGTGATGTTCTGAGAGGCTCAGAATAAAATAACCTGTTCTGGGCTGAACTCTTTCTTTGACTCTTTGGCTCTGATCTTTGGCTTTGCATTTTTTGAGTGTTCCATATCTTCCCCACCTCAGCCTCTTTGTAATGCATCCTGTGCCCGTAGGGTCATGCTGGATTAGTGGAAAGTGTTGCTGCAGTGTTTGGATGCTCCTCCTCTGCCCTCTGCATCTGGAGTAGGTCAGAGGGTGTCCCCTAATGTGGTCACACAGCTGGATCTGTGAAGGGACTTCTGCCCAGGCCCTTAGATGGCATTTCAGAAGCAAGGGAGAAGGTACCCAGAAGGAGTTGGTATTCTTTTAACCAGCAGCTGAGGTGGATGGACATAGCAGCTCTCTGTGCCCTCCCAGACACGCGAGAGCTTGAGAGAAGCTGCATTGCTGGGGTGAGACAAGGTGTTTCTGAGGCTTATTTCATGATCTTTATGAATGAATGAGAAGGAGCTGGGATGCAGAAGGCCTGCAGCTCAGGTAGGGGAGAGCAGCAAACGTGGGTGCTGATAGGAGATAGTGGGCATAGGGTCTGTGAGCCCTGGCAGCACATGGAGTGGAGGGAGAACAGTCCTGGGCTCCCAATTGCTGCCTGTTGCTGTGGTTGGGTGATCCTTCAGGTAAGGTCACTACCAGGGCACTGGAGAAGGGCAATGCACGGCTGCTGGGTGGGAAATGAAAAAGTCAGCAACTCTGTAATTTACAGGAGATTCAGGGCACACAATAGTTTGGGTTTGTTTTTTCTTTTTTCCACCCCCAAGAGGTTCTAAGCTGCTTTGCAGCATGCTGTGGGTGTGAAAAACAGGACCGTCAGAGCAATAGGTTGTAACGGTGGTGGTTGCAGATGGTCATTTCGTTGTGAGCGGCTCCTTCCTTTGTTGCAGGCAGCTGGGCTTGGGTGCAGCCAGGCAGGCATGCCAGCGTGGCCAGAGCTGCTCACAGGAGCCAGGGCAAGGCTCTCTTTGAGGCTTGGGCTCCTCCTTGTGCTGCAGAGGGATGGGCTTGTGCGCTCCGGGCCGGCCAAGCACTGCCCTGCTGCTGCTCGGCGGAGCAATGAAAGCTGGCCTGGGGGGAAACACGAAACCCACCCTGCCGGCTGGCTGGAGGCAGACACCCAGCGTGGGGCCCTTCTCCCTGTGCCAGAACTGGAGACAAAGGTGCCTTTCTGTGCCCTGCCACCAGCTCGGAGCGGCGGCTCTGGGTAACCGAGCTGCCTGCCACAGCCTTGCGCCTTCTGATTTTAATGAGGTTGAGCGCTTGCAGCCCAGCTCTGAGGCTCAAGCTGCCGAGAGGAGGCAAAGCTAGGAGAGGGCCGTTTTTTTGCAGCAGCTTTTCTGGGAGCTCTGTTTGGTTTCTCTGAGGGGAGGGAAAGGTGCAGGAGCTAAGAGTGTAGCAGTGAAGCAGGCAGGAAGCAGGCAAGTTGTGGTGATAGGAAAGGACATGGGTGATGCACAGCCGTGAGGGAGCTGGTTAAGTCCTCATCCCTGAGCATCTCCAAAGCCAGGCTCAACAGGGCTCTGGCAGCCTTATCTAGTGGAAGATGCTCCTGCTGACTGCAGGGGGTTGGACTGGATGAGCTTTGAAGGTCCCCTCCAATCCAAACTATTCTGTGATTCTATAGCAGCAAACGTTGCCCAGAATCTGAAGTTACAAGAAGCCAAAACCATCAGAGCTCTGCTGTGGCAGGGAGGGCAGTGGGTCGTAGCAGGGTCTGTCCTGTGCAGTGGATCGTTCAGCTGGGACAAAGGTGCTGCTGCCTCCCCCAGGAATCACACTTTGAGGCTCAGCAGCTCAGCAGGGGATTGCTCCCTGCCGAGCCTGCCCCATACCTAGGGATTGTGGAAGCTTTCAGTCTGCCCAAGTCACAGGCCACAACTCCACTGCTAACAGCCAAGCAGCTACTGTCTCCTGGCTTTGTCCTTTTGAGTAGTCTCACTGAGTGTGCACAGTGTGAGCACGGTGTGAGCAGCAGGTCCATTCCCTGCCATGGACCCAGCTGCAGAGGAGAAGCCTTGGCCAGTGCTGGGCAGCAGTGCTAACCAGCTAAGCAACCCTTCTTTCTGGAGACAGAGCTGAATGCAAGGCTCTGGAGTGCTGTGCTCAAGGCTTAACCACAGGATTTCTTTCTTCTGTCCTTGAGAAAAAAAGGCAAAACTGGCATTAATTCATTCTTGGCATTTATAGAGCACTTAAAGCCCACGAGAGCCCTAGCCTGAGTGTGGCTTAGAGACTACAGTGAGGTCATGGGGAGAGAAGTGAAAATTTGCCTGTGGTTTTGTGATGAAGCAGGATTTGGCTGAGCTGAGAGAGGCTACACACAACTATCAAATATTTCAGAGAAACCAGGGCAACTTCCAGCCTTCTCTTTTGATCTAAAAAAATACATATCAACCCTTCATCATCTTAAGGCAGTCTTCAGTTGCTGGTGAGATCAGGGAATCTGTGCTTGCTTCCTAGGAGGATTTTAGCTCTCTCTGGAATATTTGCTGCCAGCCACAACTGCCATTGATCTCTGGGCTTTGTTTCTGTCACGCTGGCTGCAGTTGGCAGTGTGAACCTGTCTGCTATTCCAACTGTAAGAAAGGCTTTTGTATGGCCAGTCCAAAGGGCTGGCTCTGGGGAATGTTCCTGAGGATTCATACCCAGCCATGTGCATCCATGCAGAGGGAGCCTGGATTCCACGAGGGGGTGATGGAAGGGCCAAGAGGATGTGACAGATGGCTTCCACTGGAGCTCTTCCACCCTGATACAGAGGGCAGGAGAAGGGCCTCATCTGAACTCATTTCTCTGCAGCCTATGGAGGTTGTGGAGTCTCCCTCTCTGGAGACATTCCAAACCCACCTGGATGTGTTCCTGGGTGACCTGCCCTGGGTGATCCTGCTCTGGCAGAGGGGTTGGACTCAGTGATCTTTTGAGGTCCCTTCCAACCTCTACAATTCTGTGAATCCCTGTATGTAAAGGGATGGAGGGAGAAAAAGAAGAGGGAAAAAAAAGCCTATGCTGAGATAACAAAGCCTGGCAAGAAATTTCCACACCGAGGATTTGCTGTGGAGAGAAGATTTCCAGTATCTCACAAAATGTCAGGTTGGAAGGGACCCCAAGGATCATCTGGTCCAGCCTTTCTAGGTGATGGTGTAATTGAAATGAGCTAGCCCAGCACCCTGGCAAGCTGAGTCTTCAGCTGCCCAGTGCAGGGGAATCCACTGCTTCCCTTGGCAGACAATCCCAGTGTCTGCCATGACACAATGTCTTGTGTCACATCACAAGATACCTTCATCATGCTGTGGCATTTCTAAGGTCAGTTGTTTCCAGCTGCCCTGTTGTTGTGGGAGAGATAACAGATGTCTAAAGGTGGTGAGGCACAGCCCTGGTGCCTTTCTCCAAGCACAAGATGTGCTTTCTTGGCCAGTAGCATCACTGGAAGTCATGTCCCTCTTGTATCCATGGGACCTTGGCTCATGCTGCTTGAACTGCTGGAGACACAGAGCGTGTGCAGAAGGGTGCAAGGCTTTGCTGGAGGCAGCTTCCAGCACTCCCACCTGCAGCTGGGAACACAGCAGGGCTTCTAGGCTACACAAGCTTGGGAATGTCACCACCTAGCAGTGAGACCTCCGGCAGAATCAGGGTGCTGTGTGCTTCTGAAGCTGGCCTCAGTGTGGTGACAGGAGGAGAGAGGTTTTTCCATGCTAGCAACTGAAAGCTGAAGACAGCAGTCAAGGAGCAGCTCCCTGAGCAGCTGTCAAACAAAGCTACAGGCTGGCTGTGAGCTGAGGGGGCTGGCGGGAAGCATGCATCGGCAGAGCCTGTGGCACACAGCTCGGGAGAAAGGCAACCACAAGCAGAAATCAGATGCACACTGGCAAGAGCTTCAAGCAGCTTGTGGTTTTGTGGCTGGGCTAGGCAAATTTCTAACCACACTGAGGGCACTGGCTGCTTTTCTGGCTCATGTTTCAGTGCTGGTCCTGCCTTTCTTTGCTGACTTGTGATCTTTCCATCTCCCAGAGTGGGATGCCACAGAAAGACAGAGGAAGCAGTCAGCTGTCTGAAGGGTCTGGCAGCCCCAGCTCATAGTCTTCCTGCTGATTTGAGGCCATGGGCACAGCAGCTGCCACAGTGGTAGTGGCCAGTCTTAAGAGAAAGTGGTGCTCAAGCAGCTTGTTCTGGGCTATGCAGTGGGGTTTGCAGTGGTGCAGTAGTAAATGGGACTGGCATAAACCCGAGGCCCGAGCCTTGGTGGCTATCTTGCTCCAAGATCTGTCACCCTGCTCGTAAGAGCAAAGGCAGTAGCAGCTCTGGGACAACTTCCAGCCTTGGTAATTGCTTCCCATAGAGCTCTGAAGAGTGCCACATCCCTGCTGTGCAGCCTGCTTGTCTTACAGCAGATGAATGCAAGCTTCTTCTAGTGCTGAAAAGACCTAAGCCTTTATCTCTCCCTTGATCCAGATTTGAAGAAGGTTGATGAAAGTCTGAAAAAGAAAATTCATTCAAAAGGAATCCATGCTGCAGCCAGGCTGGCATGGCTCAGCATGTGCTACATCTCACCACACTTTAAGTTCTAACTTCAATTCCACTCCAAAAGTGGGTCCAGGCAGGAGTTAGCAGAAGATGTCTTAGGGAGGAGTGAAATAATTTCAGTGCTGGAATCAAGCACTATGACGTTGGAATAGCATCTGAGGTGATAAAAAGATAGATGCAATATTCAATAACAGTTATACAGCAAAAATGCTTTGGAAGAAATCTCTCTCTAGCAACTGCATGGAGATAAATCTCAGTCCTCATTCAACAGGAACTGGGCTGTAGTGTCTCCTGCCCCTTGTTGCTTTCCCTTTTGTCTCTGAACAGCAGCTCCTCTTGTCCCTGTTGGGAGAAAGTACTGGATTAGCTGAGCCACTGCTCTGGTTCGCAGATTGCATTAGGCTTGTGTCAGCTCCAAGTAGGCACCTTGCAGTGGTTGGATGTGGTGTCCAAATCGCTTCCTTAGGCAAGAGACTGCAAGGGGGTTAAGCCACATACGAGAGAGATGCCAGCAGCCGAGCTGGCAAGGGCTGCTTCCCTTCTCTGCTCCCAACCCTTCCTCTTGTCCCAGGGATTGCCAGCTGGGTGTGTCTGTGCCAGGCTCCATGTGTCACCATGGGAATGGCTGTGTGACACAGTGCTGTGGTTTAAAGATGTTTTGTCTATTGGCAGCAGCACCATTGTGAGTGTGCAATTGATTGTCTTTCACCTCTGCTGGTTTTATGTCTGTTGCTTTGCCCTTCAGAGATAATTGGGATTTGCTCCATCTAACTGGGTTATATTTGACATGGCAGTGTTGGGGTGGTTGCTGTCTGACTCGGTGTCACCTTGGCATCTGTGCCTAATGTGGACACCATCTCATCTCTTTCAGGAGCCAGCATTGGCTCTTCAGATGTGCAGAGCCAGCGCTTGCTGGGCTCCTTGTTTTGCTTGGCTTGTTTGGCTTGTTCTTATAACCAGAACAAAAGCCAAAAGCAACCTGGAATCTGAGGACTGGCAAACAGTAAAATGCTTATCAGGGGCCCTGGGATAGGCTGCCTAGGAGCTTGTGGATGCCTCCTCCCTGGGGGTGTTCGAGGTTGGGCTGGATGAGGCCTCAAGCAGGCAAGTATGATTGAGAGACATCTCTGCCATGGCTGGGAGGTTGGAGTAGATGATCTCTGAGGTCCCTTCCAACCTAAGCCATTCTGTGATTCTGTGTTAATCATGGAGTGGGTTGGTTTGGAAAACACCTCCCAAGATCATTGAGTCCAAGCATCAGCATGTGCCATGGTCACACATTTCCGGGGTGGGGACTCCACCACTTGCCTGGGCAGCCTGTTCCAGTGTCTCACCACCCTCATGGTGAAGAACTTCTTCCTAATGTCTAATCTAATCTAAATCTAGTCTAAGCTCAATCTCCTCTCCTCTAGCTTGGATCCATTCCCTCTAGTCCCATCACTACCTGACACCTCAAGAAGTCCCTCACTAGCTTTCTTGTAGCCCTCTTCAGATATTGGAAGGCCACAATCATAAAATCATAGAATGGTTTAGGTTGGAAAGAACCTCAAAGATCATCCAGTTCCAACCCCCTGCCATAGGCAGGGACACCTCCCACTAGAACAGGTCAGTCAAGGCCTCACGCAGCCTGGCCTTGAACACCTCCAGGGAGGGAGCAGCCACAACCTCCCTGGGCAACCTGTTCCATTAAGCTGTTCTGAAGATGGCTCAGATGTTTTATGCTGTTGATCTCCTGTTGCCTTCCATTTTTAAACGCTTTTCTTGGGATAGTTTTCATGGCTTGTCTGTGCCAGTGAGATGATACCACTGTGCCTGCTGTTCAAAATCACACTGCTGTCTTCCTGCCTTCTCGTGTTGCGTGCTGAGAATATTTTATGAGCTGTTGGAGCTCCTCCTTGCAGGCTCCTGCTTGCCCATGCACCTCATCCTCGTTGCAGAGCCCTGCCTGCAGTTACTGCCCCCTGAGCTGCATTGGTTTGCTCTTTCTATCCAGGCAGGTCTTTATTTGGAGCTTTTTTCCACCCCCTGTTTCTGCATGGATCCTTTGGTGTCTCTCAGCTCTCTCACTGCTGCTCCTAATTTAGCATCCTCTGCAGTTGTAATTAATATGCTGTTTACCTTTGTTTCAGGTCATTAATAAGAATGTTGACTGAAAGTCTTCTGCCTATTGATTCTGGCATGTTCCCATAAATAGCATCTGTGTACAGGCAGAGTGTTTGGAAGCCTAGCAACCCACTAGCTCCATGTTTGCTGGGTGGTTTAACCTCCTGCATCTCATCTCTTCTGCATCACCTCGCTGGTCCCCTGCTCTGGTTCTCTCTCTTGTCCTTTTGCACAGGCTTACTCCTTGTTCTCTCTTCCTAACTGTTCCCTCTTTTAAATGCTTTTTCCCCCTGCTCCAGTTCAGAAGCATTTTTCTTACACTGTGCTCTGTCAGTGAAGTCGTGGTTGGAGATGCTTCTCCAGGCCTCCGGTGAGGAGTGTGTGCTGCCTGCCTTGGGGAAGGATGCCCTGCTCCACGTGGGGATATTTCATACCACTTTAGTAATGTGTGGTTTGTGAGCTCCACAGCTTGCAGGGAGGGTGTCAGAGACAACAGAAAAGGGAAGTAAAATTCCTGTGTTTGAAAGTAGTTCTCCTTTGAAGTCTTGAAAAGGATTAGGGAGATGCAGGAGCTCACTTAAAACCTCTGCCCTCCTGGATTAAATCATCCTTCTTTGAAGCAGATCCTCTTTTACCCTTCAGTCAAAGGCAGCTTTCAGGGCTTGGTACGTGAGCTGTGTGGAGCTTGGACCTCTTGGCACAGGCTCTGTCATTTCAGACCTTGCACTTAGGTCTCAGAGTTCTCTCAGACCTGCAGCAAGCCCTAAACCTCCCTACAGAGTGTTGATCCTAGGCAGGATGGCAGCTAGAGCTGAGGGTGTTGGTTTTGTGTGTGGTGGGGGTGGCAGAGGGCTCTGGCTGCTGCTGCAGCCCAGCTGCCTATGATCAGGGAGCCAGCTGCTGAGGTCATGAGATCAGAGCCACCCCCTGGGACTTCTCTATGACTGTGGGCACACTCCTGGGCAGGCATAGCTGAGTACAGCTGTGGGCATGCCTGTGACTTGCAGTAAAAGAAGGTCCTGATGCCACATGCCCAGGGAACTGTCCTGAAACCATTATGTTCAGAGAAATGGGAGAGAAGTGGACTTGCCCACGGCTAAAGCTGCTGTAGGCATTGCTTTGAGCAGGCAGTGGTTCAAAGCCAGCTGGAATTCTCCAAAGCCGTGTAAACCTGGGGCTCCACCACTTGTCCAGGCCAAACTAGCCATGCCTCTGGGGAGCCAGGGGCATGGCACATGGCACTCTGCACCATCCTGGGGGCTGAAGAAGATAATTCATCTCTTGACCTGAATACATCCTCCAAAGAAGACTTCTAGAGTAGGAGAAGCAGTTCTTGAAGGTTCAGGAGGTCCCTGCAGACCTGTGGAACTCATGGGCATGAACTACCACAGTACCCAGAGGGTGCAGGGGTGTGAGGCTGACGTGTACCTAATGACATGGATGTCTTCATTACCAGAGCTGAACCCTCACACCGACAGTGGTCATTGGGAGCCAAGGCTGAGGAGCTGCCTTTGGGTCTGTGTGTGTGGCAGAAGAACCCCACTGCAGGCCCAAGCTGTCCTGCAGAGCCATGCAGTCACCACTGGGATGTGTTCCCAGCCCAGTGGCACACTTAGCTCCATGCCAGGCAGAGGGCTCCCTGCCAGCAGCTCACTGAAGCAGACGTTTCACACTGCCTTTGGCCCATCAGTGAGGCAAAACTGAGTCAGCGATCAGAAAATGGCTTGGAAGACTTTGCCTCTTCTGCCTGGGGCATCAGTGTGAAACTGTGGTGGCACAGCTCTAGCTTGCTGTGAATAGCACCAGGAATGCCAGCCTTCAGCCTGGAGTCCCTGACTGCTCTGTGGCCTCTCCAATCTCAGGCCTCTCCAGCCAATTCTTTCTGCTGTTAGCTCTTGACTTCTCAGTTTTTAAACTCTCCAAGTCCTCTTTCTGCCATTTTTCTTTTCTTTTACCTTGGTATTAGCATGACACAACCTTTTGTCAGGTGGCTTCAGAGTTCCTGCTCGGGCTGCTGTACTGGCAGAGCTCCCTTGCTCAGGCTCTCTTAGCTGCTGGCCCTGCCTGCACAGCAGCTCTGTGTGCTCTGTCTCCAGGCTTGTGGCTTGGGAGTCCTTCCTCAGCCCATTTCTAGCTCCATCTTCCTTACCCCTTGAGCACCTCTCATGTGGCAAGCAGCCCTCTCCATGCAGTCAGCACTGTGGCCAGCTTGGCTTCCTGGTGAGGACAGCACTTCTTGACCTCATCTGGGCATCCTGAGGAGGTGAGGATGCTGCTGGCTTGCTCCATGTTACTGCTCCTGGAGATAGGCATCTGTGCTCTGAGCTGAGAGCCTCTGCTCCTGGTGGTGGCCTGGGATGGGGTGTGAAGGCAGCACGGCTCACACAGCTCTGCTGAGCTGGAAGGGCTGCAGCTCCCCTGGGAGTGTGATTTCTCCTTTGATAAGTCAGCCCAGTTGCAGAGCTCACAAAGCAGGCAAAAGACTGATCTGACTATTTTAGCAGCTGCTTTGTACAGCAATTCCCTCACTGAACTAAAAAGAACCTTAGCATTAACTCTTTCTAGGTTGCTTGTGGGGAGTTTTCTCATGTTTTTTTTTTTTTCTTTTTCCCTTCACTGACTATGCTGCTTGCTCCTTCAAAGAATCTTTCAGGTTGGAAAAGACCCTTCAGGTCATCAGGGCCAACCATTCACCTTGAGATCATCAGGGTGTCTAGAGACAGGACAAGGGGGAATGTTTTGAAGCTGAGGAAGGACAGGGCTAGACTGGAGCTTAGGAGGAAGTTCTTCAGTATGAGAGTTTTGAGACTCTGGAACAGGTTGCCCAGGGAGGTTGTGGATGTCCCCTCCCTGGGGGTGTTGAAGGCCAGGTTGGATGAGGCCTTGGGCAGCCAAATCTAGTTGAGTGGTGTTCCTGCCCTTGGCAGGGGGTTTGGAATAGATGATCTCTGAGGTCACTTCCGCCTGGAGCCGTTCTAGGATTCTATGCATCATCTTTCCTAGGATCTTTCTGTCTGTTGCATTCTGTGAGCAGAGCTTTGGTTTGCTGTGCAGGAGATGACAAGAGTTTGGGCCAGGTCCACAGTGTGAAACAGTGCTGGGAGGACAGAACCAGGCTCTGCTCAGTGGTGCCTAATGACAGGACAGGCGCAATGGGGGTTAGGAGCAGAGGAGGTGGCGTGGGAATGTAAGGGAAAACTTTGTCACTGAGAGTGCTGGAGTCCTGGAGCAGGCTGCTCCAGGTTGTGGAGTCTCCTCTGGAGACATTCAAAACCCACCTGGATGTGTTCCTGTGTGACCTACCCTGAGTGACCCTGCTCTGGCAGGGGGGATGGTCTCGTTGACCTCCAGAAGTCCCTTCCAACCCCTACGATTCTGTGTGAAAGAGGTGTCTGTAGCACCCTGGCACTGTCCCATTAGGAGAGTTGGTGCCACTCTTCTCACATGAGTGATGAAGGTTCACTCCCAGGTACTTGGTGAAGGCTTCCTGCATGTGCATGTCACAGCATGGGGCATTGGTGCTGCTATCCTCCCCTGGGCACTGGCTAAATGGAGAGGGGTGGGAAGTGGAATGTTGTGGCCCCACAGGGCAGAGCTGGGCTGAGAACCTCCCGTCCTCTCTGCCCAGCCTCACCTTCTGAGCGACCCTGCAGGCAGTGGCAGGAAGGGACACTGATCATCTTTGCATCAAAGCAAGCAGAAATAATAGCAGCTGCCCCCTGGCACATCTTGTGTTCTGTGTTTCTGTCTTTCAGCATATTTCTGCTTCCTGATGACAGCCCTGGGGGTGACGGCTGGTGCCCATCGCCTGTGGAGCCACCGCTCCTACAAAGCCAAGCTGCCTCTGCGCATCTTCCTGGCTGCAGCTAACTCCATGGCTTTCCAGGTGGGCTTGTGATTCCCTCTTTCAGATTCCTGCCCTCCAGCAGCTTTCTGTCTTGTGCAGGGATCCCCTCAACTTAGAGACAGAAAAAGAAATTGAAACACATCGACGAGAAGTCGTTTGCTGCTGGCTCAGGGCACGCAGAGCCTCTCTCACTGCCCACCCAGCAGTAGGCATTAGACAGTCCAGAAACCATCATTAATTAAGCACCAAGCTGAACGTGCCTGGCTCAGGGCCTCAGCACCCTGTCAGCAGCCTGTCTGTGGCACAGATCAGGCCTCACACTTCACAGGACAAGTGCCCACTGGATGCAGATATGTCTGTGCAGTCAGGTCTCTTTGCCCACCCAGGCAGCACCCAGAAAGGAAAGCAGGCATCTTTCCACAGTCCCAGTTTGGCCCTGCTTTACCTATCATTTTTCACCAGTGTAGCTCAAATGTGTCTGCAAAACAGCCTGTTACTAGCTCCATGCTTACTGATAGTCAGTCTCAGCCCTTAGAGGTGTTTGTGTAACACCCAGCTGGTGGTAGGAGTTTGCCCAGAACCAGCATCTTCTTGGTGTGAATTTAATTCCTCGTTTGACTGCTCAGAACAGGGATATGAACCTGTACTGAAACTGAACCTACCAAACTGGGCTGCTGGAACCCCTGCTGGCACTCAGTGCCATGCGTGTGTTGTGCCTTCAGTTTCCGGTTTGTACCCTGCAGGCTCTTTGGTTGACTTTTCACATGCCTAGACAGAAGATGAAAAGAAGCACTTCATCCACCTCTGTACTCCTCATTTATCATCTTTGATTTATGGTTTTGGGTTGTTGGGTTTGGGTGTTTTTTGTTGTTTTAAGGCAGAAAGAGTGAAGATGACTCAGTGCTGCAGAAAAATGTCCCCCTCCTTCCCAGCCCACTCCCATCATCACTGTGACCACAGTGACAGCAGCACAGGGCTGCGCACAGCTGAGTGCAGTGGAGCTGGGATCCTTCCAGGGCTGTCACTCCTGCAGACAGAGAGCATCTCTGCCAGGCTGGTGCTGCACAGGGAGGCCTCTGAGCTGCATTCTTTAACTGCTCTTTGCTCTTGTTCCTGGAGTCCTCTCAGCAGCATGGGTGGCCTCAGAGCCTTCTCTCCAGTGTTGGCAGCTGAGAGGAAGGGCAAGTCTTTCTGCCAGGCTTCCAGCACAGGGCACTTCTCTCGCAAGTGCAGCTGGGCACAGCTGTCCTTAGCCTGGGCCTGCTGTTCCCAGATCATGTCCCATTCTGTATGGGCACTGGCAGCAGCAGGGTGATGGGTTGGCTGGTGGCAAAGCTGGAGCCCCCGTGGGTGTCTTTAGTTGATAACCTTTATTGAGAAATGATAGAATCAGAATAGTTTCGGTTGGAAAAGACCTTCATGATTACAGAATCATCCCCAGTCTGCCAGGTCCACCACTAGGCCATATCCCCAAGTTCTACATAGAATCAGGGAATTGTTCTGCTTGGAAGAGGCTTTTAAGATCAGTGAGTCCACCCTTCAACCCAACACCACCATGGCCACCAAATCATGTCCCCAGGTGCCATGGCCACACCTTTCTGGAACACCTCCAAGGATGGGAGACTCCACCACCTCCCTGGGCAGCCCGTTCCAATCCCTGACCACTCTTGCAGCAAAGAAATTGTTCCTCATCTCCCACCTAAGCCTCCCCTGGCACCATTTCGACTTGTTCTGTCCCCTGATACTAGGGAGAAGAGTCTCCCACCTCCTGCAACCTCCTTTCAGGGAATTGTAGAGAGCAATGAGGTCTCCCTTCAAGGCACTTGAATACCACCAGGGATGGTGACTCCACCACCTCTCTCCCTACTTCTCCATCACCTGCTCCCTGGGATAGCACAAGGGGCAATGGAGGTCAACTACTGCACCGGAAGTTCCACCTCAACATGAGGAATAACTTCTTTACTGTAAAGGTCCCAGAGACCTGGCATGGGGTTGTGGAGTCTCCTTCTCTGGAGCCTTTCCAGCCCCGTCTGGATGTGTTCCTGTGTGACCTGTGCTAGGTTCTCTTGTCCTGTTCAAGCAGGGAGGTGTTGGACCTGAAGATCTCCAGAGGTCCCTTCATCTTGCCATCCTGAACAGCCCATTCCAATGCCAGCAACACTCTTAGGCTGGGCATTAGGAAACCTCTACTGGTGCAGCTTGAGGCCCATTCCCATCTTGTTCTATCACTTGGAAGAAGAGACCCAACACCCACCCGTACGGGAGGTTGTGGCGAGGTGGGCGTTGGGTCTCTTCTTCCAGCCGGCTGCCTTCTGAGGAAAGATCTGGAAGCAATGATACTGAGTCCCCCTTCTTCCTCTCTACCCTGCCCTTCTTTGGCTGCAGAATGACATCTATGAGTGGAGCCGGGACCACCGGGTGCACCACAAGTACTCGGAGACGGACGCGGACCCGCACAACGCCCGGCGCGGCTTCTTCTTCGCGCACATCGGCTGGCTCTTCGTGCGCAAGCACCGCGACGTCATCGAGAAGGGCAGGCAGCTGGACTTCACCGACCTGCTGGACGACCCCGTGGTCAGGTTCCAGAGGAAGTAAGTGAGGACAGAGGGAGAGAGAGCAGAGGGGCCTTAGGCTGAGGTTGGCTCACAGAGCGCGCGGCATTGGAAGGGAGCCTCAGAGGTCACAGAATGGTGTAGGTTGTAAGAAAACTCAAAGCTCATCCAGTTCCAACCCCCTGCCATAGGCAGGGACACCTCCCACTGGAACAGGTAGCTCAAGGCCTCATCCAACCTGGCCTTGAACACCTCCCGGGAGGTTGTGGAGCACAGAANCTCTCCCCAGCCCTCCTCTAGGCCCCTTTCAGATACTGGAAGGCCACTCCAAGGCCTCCTGGAAGCCTTCTCTTCTCCAGGCTGCAGAGCCCCAACTCTCTCAGCCTGTCCTCGTAGCAGAGCCGCTGCAGCCCTCTGAGCATCTTTGTGGCCTCCTCTGTACTTACTCCAGCAGGTCATTTTGTGCAGCCCTAGGGTGACATTGAGTCCAGTGCAGAGCCACAAAGATGCTGAAGGGAGTGGAACATCTCTATTAGAAGGAGAGCCTGAGGTTGCTGGGAGTCTATAGCTTGGAGAAGCTATAGGCACAGGCCTGTCTCTGCCTGCAGGCATTTGGCAAGCCACATAAAGTGATTCCTGAGTGTTGTGTGGGTGAGGGGAGCTGTCAGCTGAGCCCAGAAATCAATTTGCTTTATGCATTAGAAAACTCTGTGCACTAGCAGAGTTGCCCCTGCATAAGAAGAGGCCCAGGAGTGAGGAGTTCAGTGCCCTCCAGGTGCTGCTGCTTTCACTGGCAATGCTTTCTTGCAGATACTCCCTCACAGTTTGCTGCAGCTCCTCTTGGCTGTCTTACTGCCTTTGCCAGCAGCATCCCACGAGAGGCAGGCTCTGCTGCTCTGCTTGTTCTGCAGATGTTGTTGAGTGAAAAAGTCCTTTTCTGCAGGGAGGTTATGTCTTACAGAGGCACAGAAATGTTTTGGTTGGAAAACACCTCCAAGATCATCAAGTTCAATCAGTGACTGAAGATCACCATGGCCCTTAAACCGTGTTCCCAGGTGCTAGGGCCACACATTTCTGGAACACTTCCAGGGATGGAGACTCCACCACCTCTGAGCAGCCTCTTCCAATCCCTGACCACGCTTGCAGCAAAGTGTTCCTCATCTCCAACCTAACCCTCCCCTGGCAAAACTTCAGGCCATTTCATCTCCTTCTATCACCTGAGACTAGGCAGAAGAGCCTAACCCCCACGTGGCTCCAACCTCCTCTCAGGGAGCTGCAGAGAGCAATGAGGTCTCCTCTCAGCCTCCTTTTCTCCAGACTAAACCCCCTCAGCTCCCTCAGCTGCTTCTCCCCAGATCTAATTTATTTTCAGGCCTGTCAGTGAGCCCAGCCAAGCCCCACGATAAAACCCCTCTCCCCTTTTGGGTGAAGTGCCCCCCACCTGCTGTAAATCACCCCCCCCGCGTCGTTCCCAGCATGTTGACAGTGTCCTGTTGTGTCCCTGCAGGTACTACAAGAGCTCAGTCGTGCTGATGTGCTTCGTGATCCCTACCGTGGTGCCGTGGTGCCTGTGGGGCGAGAGCCTGTGGAACGCCTACTTCCTGGCCTCCATCCTGCGCTACACCATCTCCCTCAACGTCACCTGGCTGGTCAACAGTGCTGCCCACATGTATGGCACCCGCCCCTACGACAGGCACATCAACCCCAGGCAGAACACCTTGGTCACCCTGGGAGCCATCGGTAGGCGCTGCAGCCCTCAGCAGAGCTTTGCAAGCTCTCTCTCACCTGGGCTGGATTGTATGGTCCTGCTCGGGCAGAGGGGTTGGGCTCGGTGATCTCCTTGGGTCCTTTTCAACTCCTGACATCCTGTGGTGCTGTGAAGTGACTTCTCTCCCTCTTGCACCCTGCTTGGGGCTTTGGAGAAGTTGAGACACTGGGAGTCAGGGTATGGAGGAGGCTGGAGCTTGTGTGTCCTAGGGGAACGCCACCTTGCCCTGCTGGTGATGCCCACACTGAAACAGAATCACAGAATCATAGAATGCTAAGGTTGGAAGGAACCTCAAAGATCATCCAGTTCCAACCCCCTGCCATAGGCAGGGACACCTCCCACTAGTACAGGTCACTCAAGGCCTCATCCAACCTGGCCTTGAACACATCCAGGCAGGGAGCAGCCACAACTTCCCTGTGCCAGTGTCTCACCACCCTCACTGTAANTGATGCCACATAGTCTCTGACCAGAAACCTGTCCACAGGAGCAGTCAGCTGGGACTGAAGCAGAAGTAGCTCTACTTGTCACATGGCTGTGCACAACAGTGCTGGATCCAGCACTTGGGAAACAGGCTCTGGGATGATGGTTGGCATAGACATGGGATAAGGTGGGCCCAAACCAACCTCAAGTTCAACAAGGCCAACTGCAAGGTTCTGCACCTGGCTGTGGGCAGTCCCAAGCACAAATCCAGGCTGGGTCAGGAGTGGCTGGAGAGCAACCAGGAGGGGAAGGCCTTGGGGGTGTCAGTTGGTGACAAACTGCCCAGCAGCCAGCGCTAGTCCTGGCAGCCCAGAGCCAGCTGTGTGCTGGCTGCATCCAGAGCAGGGAGAGCAGCAGCAGAGGGAGGGGATTCTGCCCCTCTACTCTGCTGAGGCCTCACCTGCAGCACTGCCTCCAGTTCTGGGGCTCCCAGCACAAGGAGGACCTGGAGCTGCTGGAGAGGGTGCAGAGGAGGCCACAAAGATGATCAGAGGGCTGGAGAACCTCTGCTGTGGGCACAGGCTGGAACTGCTGGGGCTGTTCAGCCTGTAGAAGAGAAAGCTGCTGGGAGACCTTAAAACAGCCTTCCAGTGCCTGAAGGGGCTCCAGGAGAGCTTGGGAGGGACTTTTGATGAGGGCTGGGAGTGTCAGAATGAAGGATTTGAGCTGGGAGAGGGGAGATTGAGAGTGGAGATGAGGAAGGAATTGTTAAGAGTGAGGGTAAGGAGACACTGGCACAGGCTGCCCAGGGAGGTTGTGTTTTCCTCCTCCCTGGAGATGCTCAAGACCTTGATCAACCTGGTCTAGTGGGCCCATGGCAAAGGGTTGGAACTGGATCATATTCAAGGTCCTTTCCAACCCAAAGCATTCCATGATTCTATGTCTCACCCATGCATGTTCCTGAGCCCCCAAGCCTGCTGGCCACATTGTCTTTAAGCTCCCTCTCTGTTTTGCAGGTGAAGGTTTTCACAACTACCACCACACCTTCCCGTTTGACTACTCAGCCAGCGAGCTGGGCATGGCCTTCAACCCCACCACCTGGTTCATTGACTTCATGTTTTGGCTGGGGCTGGTCACTGACCGCAAGCAGGCTCCCAAGGAGATGGTCCAGGCCCGCAAGGAAAGGACTGGAGATGGCAGTGCTTGAAGAGCTCCAGCACTGCTCGAAGAGCTCCGGCAGCGCCGTGGGTGGGTGTGCTGCACCCCCCTACCTCTGCTGGCTTCCTTCTCCTCTGGGTAAAAATTACTTTGGGCTGAATGAATTCCCCAGGAACAAATTCAGCCACAGCTTTTTTTTTTTTTTTTTTTTCCGTTGTTGTTGGGTTTTTTTCCTTATTAGCTGTCTTCTGTCCAAACTTCAGCCTATTCAGTGTGAAAATGTTATCTATTATTTAATATTCTAGTGAAACAGGAGAGAGGTTTGAGTTTAGTCCCTGTAGTTCATGTCTGAAATACGTTGTAAGTTGCTTGCTTGTGGCAAACACTGGTGGGTTGCAGGAGCCATCCAAGAGAGGCTTACTTCTGCTATTATTCAAATCTGCTTTGGAGGTGCATCTCAGAGGGGATGGGACAGGGCCCAATGTGCCGTTTCAGCTGCAGACCAGTGGGAAGGACAGGAACAGCACTGATGAAAACAAGGATATCCCAGGAGGGTAAAAGGAGCCTAACCTAGGTGAGGTGGCAGTTTGAAAACCTGCTTTCTTTGCTCTGTTACCCTGCCAGCTGGTCCACAGTGCTGCTGTCTGTGCTAGATCTGAAACCCACTGGTCGCTGAGCAGGCTTTGTGTTGAGGATCAGTCTCTATCCAGGCCAAAGGGCCCAGCTGATGCTGTGCTGAGATGATTCCCCTGTTGCATACACGTTGTGATTTGTAAAGGTCTAGAGCTCAGCCATGTCTTAAGCCAAATAAAGCTTTGGTTTTGCTGTTTGGAAGCCTGAGTTATATTCCAGTCAGTCATGGCCATTGCTGCATGCATATTTTAGCTCCTTTTGCACAAGAGGCCTCTTCATTTCTTTTTTTCCGCCTTGGACTTGATTAAAAAAATTATCTTTGTTTAAGTGAGAGTCTCTGCTAATATTTCAGCTGCATGCAACATCTGTTGGTTTCTGAGCAAAATTAGAAAGGCAGTTCTGTAGGTTCTGAATTTTGACAGTTGCCTTGTTTAAAAAAAAAAAAAAAAGGACAAAAAAAAAAGAGTTTAAAAAAAGACAAAAAAGAGCTTAAAAAATAGTTTAAAAAGAAAAGAAAAAAGGCATCATGTGGAAGGAATGGGATGTGTAGTCCTTTAGATGTTTGCCAGTGCAGGAGGGAGGCTTTGTGCTGTCAGCACTGGGGCACTTTGGCAGCTGGGGGTGTTTGGTTTCCTGTTCTGAGATGGTCACTGCCTTGTTCCTCCTCGCAGACTGAGTGCCCAGGAGTGCCCACGGCCCCCGCTGGGCGAGACAGGGATCCGCAGGTACCTGAGAGTCAGGCCTAGGGGGGGTTCAGGCAAGATGTAGAACTTGGGTAGGGAGAGAAGAAAAAAAAACAAACCCTAAAACTGAAAACTATTTCTTTTTTTGTTCTGTTTCTTCTTTTTTAAATGATGCCATGTAATATAAGAGAGTTGTCTTTATTCTGTATGTCATCCAGCAGGTGTTTTGACAGTGTTACTTTGCCATTACTGATGTGTAAACTCTGGAGTGATTTCCAATAAACAGTTATCAGTTAGACTGGCTGCTGGGTTTTGCTTTGGAAGGTCTCCTGAGGCACAGGGAGTGAAGTTCTCCCTTCAGGGCCAGGCTGGACGAGGCGTTGAGTGACCTGTGCTGGTGGGAGGTGTCCCTGCCTATGGCAGGGGGTCGGAACTGGATTGTCCTTGAGGTCCCTTCCAACCTTACCATTCTGTGATTCTGTGATTCTGTGATTCACACAAGCACAGGTACAGCTCTGTTTCGCTTGCTGTGTCCAAACCACCTTCCCCTTGGCATGGATCCTCTCCTCTTCAAGGTATGAGAAGCATTGTCAAACAGAAGGGCACCAGGAGATGCCACTGCATTGGACTTAGCAGTCAAGATGATAGAGGCGAGAAAGAGCACATCCAGGAGGAGAGGGATGGCAACCAGAGGAACTCAGACAGGCTGGAGAGGTGGGCCCAAGCCAGCCTCATGAAGTTCAGCAAGGCTAACCACAAGGTCCTACACCACGGCAATCCCAAGCACAAATCCAGGCTCGGTCAGGAGTGGCTGGAGAGCGGCCAGGAGGAGAAGGCCTTGGGGGTGTCAGTTGGTGACAAACTGCCCAGGAGCCAGCACTGGTTGCTGGCAGCCCTGAGCCAGCTGTGTGCTGGCTGCATCCAGAGCAGGGAGAGTAGCAGCACAGGGAGGGAATTCTGCCCCTCTGCTCTGCTGAGACCTCACCTGCAGCACTGCCTCCAGTTCTGAGGAACCCAGCACAGGGAGAACATGGAGCTGGTGAGGAGGCTTCAGAGGGGGCCACAAAGATATCAGAGGGCTGGAGAACCTCTGCTATGGGCACAGGCTGAGAGAGCTGGGGCTGTTCAGCCTGGAGAGAAGACTCCCGGGAGACCTTAAAACAGCCTTCCAGTGCCTGAAGGGGCTCCAGGAGAGCTGAGGAGGGACTTTTTACAAGGGCTGGGAGTGCCAGGATGAAGGATTTGAGCTAGGAGAGGGGAGATTGAGAGCGGAGTTAAGGAAGAAATTCATGAGAGTGAGAGTGAGGGCGGTGAGACACTGGCACAGGTTACCCAAGGAAGATGTGGATACCTCCTTCCTGGAGGCATTCAAGGCCAGGTTGGATGAGCCCTTGATCAACCTGGGCTAGTGGGAGGTGTCCTGCCCATGGCAAAGGGTTGGAACTGGATGACCTTTAAGGTTCCTTCCAAGACAAATCATTCTCTGATTATGTGATTCCTGTATTCTGTGTCTCACCANGAGGGACTTTTTACAAGGGCTGGGAGTGCCAGGATGAAGGATTTGAGCTAGGAGAGGGGAGATTGAGAGCGGAGTTAAGGAAGAAATTCATGAGAGTGAGAGTGAGGGCGGTGAGACACTGGCACAGGTTACCCAAGGAAGATGTGGATACCTCCTTCCTGGAGGCATTCAAGGCCAGGTTGGATGAGCCCTTGATCAACCTGGGCTAGTGGGAGGTGTCCTGCCCATGGCAAAGGGTTGGAACTGGATGACCTTTAAGGTTCCTTCCAAGACAAATCATTCTCTGATTATGTGATTCCTGTATTCTGTGTCTCACCACCACCCCCTGCAGTCCCTGGAGGAAGGCGTCGGAAGCTGTCTCAGAGAGCTGGGAGGTTCCTGACTTGCTGAGGAGACAGCACTGATGAACACCAGCTCCTTCAGGATCCAGAGAGGCAATTGGACAGTGGCTGAAGAGGTCATAATGAGGTGGGGTTGGTCTCTTCTCCCGAGTACCAGGTGGTAGGAGAGGAAATGGCCTGAAATTGTGCCAGGGGAGGGTAAGGTTGGAGAAGAGGAGAGGAGAGATATCTTTGCTGCAAGAGTGGTCAGGGATTGGCACAGGCTACCCAGGGAGGTGGTGGAGACCCCATCCCTGGAGGTGTTCAAGAAATGACACTTTGGGACATGACCCAGTGGTCTTGGAGGCGTTGGGTAGAAGGTTGGAGTCGATGACCCCAGAGGTCTTTTCCAGCGCTTAAGATTCTATGAGTCTAAGCCTGGGAGATGTCTGCATCCCTATCTCCCTCTGCAGCCTGCAAATGCAGGGCAGCTGCTGTCCTCTGGCTGGCACTGCTAAGTTTTCAGGCCCAGAAACTGGCAGGAACTGGCTCATTTTGTGGAAATAAGCCCAGCAGCTGGGAGATGCGGCGTGGCTTTAGGGATCTCATCCAGCTGTTGGGGTGGAGGCTCCCAGCAGGACAAAAAAAAAGAAGCCTTCTAAAAAGTCTCCTATGTCCATGTGAGCCTGGGAGGCCAGGCCAGGCTAAAAGTGTGGTGGCAGAGCTGTGGGCTCTGGTCAGATGATGTTTGGGGCAGCTGGAAGGGCT
Source organism: Semnornis frantzii (assembly GCA_013399775.1). Lineage (NCBI taxonomy): Eukaryota > Metazoa > Chordata > Aves > Piciformes > Ramphastidae > Semnornis > Semnornis frantzii. The sequence continues at coordinate 104,528 of VWYK01089643.1, forward strand.
CTAGCTTGGAGAACTTTTAGCTGTTGATGTGTCAGCTCCAACGGCAGGGCCACACTGGACTTGTCTTAACAGTTTTGCTCCTGGACTCTTTTGTAACTGTCCCCTTATGTAGAAAGAGTCTCACAGGGAGTTAGGGGGCTCCTGTCCACCACTTTCTGGGGCACTTCTGGGAATCAAGAGACAATTTCCTTTGTGATCACAGGATGTCAGGAGTTGGAAGGGACCTCCAGAGGTCACTGGGTCCAAACCCCCTGCCAAAGCAGGCCGCACAGGAAGACATCCAGGCTGGCTTTGAAAGTCAGAGAATGAAAAGAAGCCCAGAGTGGAGCTCATTTGAAAAGAGACATTTTCTAACACATGCCTATGTGTTCAGCTCTGGCTTACTGGTGCCCAGCCTGGCAGCTGAAACCTCTGGCATCCAGGGGCACACACCCATCAGGCCTGTCCAGCTGCCCTGCACCCTTGGCTGCCACAATAGCATTGTTTGGGTTGGAAGTGACCT